>CAUYTI010081948.1:0-46439 GCA_963575145.1 Galago senegalensis
ATATCGCTATTATTAAAGAATTTCAAACTAAGTCATTAATTGTCATTAATTAATTAGTGACAATTAATGACACAGTGGGGCATGGGGGAAAGGGGTACCAGACAGAGAAGAAGGGAGGGGATGTGGGCAAGGAAAAAAATAAGAAAGAAATTAGTGGTCAATTCTTATATAAATTGTATTTAATTTGGACTGAAGTACATTACTTAAAAATTAATTTTTAATGCAACATGTTAATACGTTGCTTGTCATATTGCATCCTTATTTATAAGTGAGATATGTTTGTAGTTTCCCCTTTATAATAATATATTTTCTCCAATTTTAATATCAGGTGTATCCAGATTAAGTAGAATAATTTTGAAGTGTTTCTTTTTCTATTGTCTATAAGATTTGGCATGATCTTTTTTTTTTGAAATTATCTGTTGCTTTCATTTATAAATATTAGTTGTCTATTTTTTTGAGACTTTGGAAAAAACAAAATGATAAGAAGTAGTTAACTGATCAAAGTATTCTATAATAGACATTCTTCTATCTGACAACGTGAATGTTACTTTCTTTGCATTATTACTATTATTATTGCTTAACATTTTGTGGCAGCAATCGTCTGATTTCTTTTCTGCATGTATTTATCTTCATTCGTTCTTTATGAGGTTTTTGTTCTCAGTCCTTATGTTAAATATTGTTATTGTCGTTAAATTTAGCCTTTTTAATTCTGTAAAGGCAAAAGTGGAAACCTAATCTATACATGTACAAGTAATAAAAACTAATAAAAGTTAAAAAAAAAAAAAGAATTTCAAACTGCGTAACGTCGAATGGTCATGCCCGAGTTCCTAGGTGGAAGGTTTGGTTTCACTTGACACGTGGACTTCAAGCAATTAGTGACTGATTTAGTGAAATATGGATTTGAGTCCCTCTTAGAAATTAGCAGTAATTATGGCTGAAATAGTTCTGGAATGTTTCTGCAGCACGTTCAATAAATTAGGTAAACTGAAAGTAAGTGCATAAAGCAAAGATTTAGTATATGCCTTCAAATGAGATCAGGGTATCACCTGAAACTAGCTTTGGAGACCAATGCCGTTTACTTTTGTTGTTGGTGTTGTTGTTTTTAATAGAGACCAAGTATTGCTCTGTCACTTTTACATCAACTGGGGTGCAGTGGCATGGTCATACCTCATTGCAATCTTGAGTTTTGGCACTCAAGGAATCCTCTTTCCTCGGTCTCCTAAGTAGCCAGGATCAAAGGCGCATGGGCCAGCACTACCAGCTGGAAGGAGATGGGCGTGATCCTGAAAAGCAGTACTGTGGTTAGTCCTTCCAGAAGGGTGGAGTGAGTTCATTGGATCCTCTTCTCAGTGAAACAACTTAACACAAAAAAAAAATTTATAAGAAAACAATTTTTTTCTTTTTTATGGAAAGTGTCCTAAGGGTATGCAGCAAAAGCCGAAATATTCATTTAAGAACCAAGATGAAGGGGAAAGGGGAGGGGAGGGGAGGGGAGAGGATGGGTGAAGGGAGGGTAGTTGGTGGGACCACACCTACGGTACATCATACAAGGGTACATGTGAAATTTACTAGGTGTAGAATATAAATGTCTTAACACAATAACTAAGAAAATGCCATGAAGGCTATGTTAACCAGTTTGATGAGAGCCTTTCAAATTGTAGGTAAAACCAGCACATTATACCCCATGATTGCATTAATGCACACAGCTATGATTTGATTAAAAAAAAAAACTTGGAGAAATAAAAATAATTAGTAGGAGAATGGTGTGAAGCACCTGCTCCAAGGCCATTCACACCTGGGCATTTGCTCTCACTGCTGATTCACCCTTTCTCTCTTTCACCTTGGCTGAGTGTCTGCATCCACCCTGGCCTTCTCCTGGTTATTGGGACTCATGAAGCTTGTTCGTCATCCAAGTTTTTTCCCTTGTCCTTCCTACCTCCTGGAGTAGGCCTCGTGAAGATACTTCCCATGTTCACTCATGTCATCAAGGTCCTTGCACAGCTGTGGCTGTCCTCACCGCCCTGCCTGAACAGCCCTAACCCATACACCATCTCCTGGACCTAGTTATTCCTCCCTTAGTTACTACAACTTGGAATTACATGGCACATGTACCTGTGTATCTAGTTATTCACATATTCTCTCTCTCTCTGAGGGTATAAATATTTGAGGAGTGCCTGGTGCAAAAATAGGTACTCAATAAATATTTAATGAATGAATTAAATTGCAATTCTCCTATTGGGTCTGCTGTATATGAGTAGAGATCAAATGGCATAAAACCTTGGGATTGGTGAGATTCAAAATTATAAAACATCTCTTGGGGAATGAAGGTAATATCTCCTCTTGGCTTAGGGAAGATGGTCTCAGAGAAAAGGTTTTGGTAGAGAAATGGGAAGTTTCCTTAAACGGGCAGTATTTTCTTTTCTATGCAATCAAATCTATATCATTACTGCTTTTACCACAAAGGAATATAGAGACCAAAATTAAAACACCTATAATAAACAATTCTGCAAAAAGTTTTAAAGGATGTTTTATTAGATTAAATACATAGGTGTATATATAGATATGTGTATGACATATACACACACCTTTCTTTCTATGTGTGTGTGTACATATATGTGTGTATATATATATGAGTAAATATATATACACACACATGAGGTCTGGCAATTAAGTTTGCAAATTTGTCCTAGAAAAAATGCTACACACCTTGTTGCTGAATATCACAATGGTCACCGTCAAAGTACTCCCCTTGACCATCTGGTTACTATAGTGATATTCACCAATGAGGTATGTAGCAGTTTCTAGGATGAGTTTGGGAACGTAAGTGTCCAACCTCATGTATATATATATACGTATACATAGGTTCTTGAACACAATTGAGAGCATGCTATTACAGGTCTTAACTCTGACAGTGGACTCAGATGCGCTTGGTCCAAACTTGGGCCCTGCTGTTTCCCCACTACTTGAGCAGATTATTTATCTTTAATGAGACGCAGAGGCTCATCTTTAACATAGGGATCAAACCTAACTCACAAGAGTGTTGTAAAGACCAAATGTAGTAGTGTATGTTAACTGCATGGCCCAGTGCCGCGGCTGCATGCTCGTAACCTATGCATTTAATCAACGATAATCCTTCATTTCTCCTGAAGAACTTTCTGGGCTTAGGTTATACTCCATTTAAATCCCTTTCTGCTTTATAAAGCATGCCGTCACTGAATCTGAATCTTCCAGAGTCTTTCTGCTCCCGTTTTTCTCATAAGCACTGCCATTTACCTGAAAGGTGACAGAGACATAAACTTGGCAACTCAGCCCCTCCAAACAAAGTAAATAAACAAAAGGAAATGTAATAAATCGTATAAATCCACATGCATCTATTTATGGTTGAAATGTTTTATTAGATTTTCTAATAATATCTAGAAACAATATCAAGTAGGAGTGTGTGTGTGCTTCTTAGGTAAGGAACTGGCTGAGTATGGGTTAGGATATATTTGGTCTGTATGGAAATGCCTTCAGGATGCTGTCACCATGTCAAAGTGTAAGGTGGAAAGAGAAGGAGAGAAAGGTTCTGACAGGCGGGGCAGGAATTGTGATGTGCAAACCCAGATCCAGATGCGAGCCAGGAGAGCACTTTGCTCCATAGCTCATGGTGGGAAAAAAAAAAGAGAGACAGAGAGAGAATCTGGAAATTCCTTAAATTGAATATTCTTCCTCCCATATTGTTTCATTCTGATCCACTTAGTAAAGCCTCAAATGTGTTTAGCATGCTCTTCTCAACTGTACAGACCAAATTACAATGCTTTCTCCTTTCCCCCGTCTTGAATCCGTTAGGAAGAATTTACTTTCCTAGGTATAAAACACTCTGCGCAGGAAAGAGAAGACAGCGTTCACCCAGGAATCCTCCGTGCTCAAGCACCAGAAACAGAAGTTCTAAAGGGCCCTGACTGCATTACAAAAAAAAAAAAAATACAAAAATATTAAAAAAAAAAAATCACTGTAGGCCTGGATTAGAAAGAAAAAAAAGGAAAAAAAAAAAAACATGTCATGATTTAAAACACTGTTCCAACTTTCTTGGACAATAAATAATCTTCTTCAAAAGACCTACCAGACTGAGAAAATAGCTTTCTATGAAGATATTGACTTGGGGGGGGGTGCCTGGAATATATTTCTTATAATTTTAAGAAACTTTTGTAAGTCATGTCTTTCTCTGATTTCTCTATGAACCTTTACATCTCGGTGTCTCTTTTTCTCATACTATTTCAGCCGAAAAACAAAAATAGAGAAGGAAAAGGAAAGAAAAGAGGAAAGGAAAAAGAAAAGGAAAGGAAAGGGCAGAGAAAAAAGAAAAAGAAAACATGTTCTTAGCAGGTGTCCTCAAACCACGGCCCGCGGGCCACATGCAGCCTGCCTAGGACATTTATCCAGCCCACCTAGGACATTTATCTGGCCCGCTGGGTGTTTTTGCCTCTGCTTCTGCCTGTCCTGCTTAGCAGCCAACTTGTCTCGGGGCCACAGTCCAGCCCTCCAACGGTCTGAGTGACAGTGAACTGGCCCCCTGTTTAAAAAGTTTGAGGACCCCTGTAAGGATTTAGCAAGTTGTTAAATGTGGTTTAGAAGATCCCCAACAGAAAAGATGATTCACCGCCTTCATAGGCTGACAGTCCAAATCCTAAAGATGAATCTTCTTCCAGGAAGGAGGCAATTCCATCTCTAGAGCCATTCTCACTTAAGGGATTAAAAATGGTGAACTCAAGTACCTGTAAAGCCTGCTGCTCCTCTCCAGGTTTTGAGAGAAGTGCCCTAAAGAGAAATTTCATTAGGGCCTGAAGAGCGGTATTTCAGCTGGCATCACCAGCTGAGACCCAGACACTATGGGCTTTCCCCTCCCCCTGAGAGTTTGTCCATTTTGATAATTTTCCAAGATTTCAAGTAGAGCGAAGGCCTTTCTGGGAAGAAATTTCAGTGTATTTAATACGAATCTGAGTGAATCCTTCATAGATAACCAGAAACCCATTTAGAAAACATAGCACTTAATGCTGTATTTTAAAAGTTTTGCAGCCTATGCAAAGCCTAGCTAACATCCAGAAACATCATCATCATGATTTTGGTTTGAAGATATGGTAAGAACAACTTTAAATACTTGCTTACCAGAAAACATGTGGATAAATACGTAATTTAAAAACTTAGCATTTTGTAAATACAGGTTTAACTTTAGTCCATGTTATCTGAAGCCTCTTTTTTAAAAGAAGTAATCTCTCGCGTGGTGTATCTTATACCCAAGAAGTTTCCACCTAACAGTTGTGCGATCTGAATTTTCTCATTTACAATAATCTAAATATATTCACAGTTACATATTAAAGTAAAACAAGCAATTTTCCTATAAGGAACTAGAAAGTTGTCTTAGAAACTATCCTACAGACTTTGGTTAGGCTTTTCTAAATTGGAGAATGGTGTATAAATTTATCTTTTATTTATTGAAAGAGAGGAAGGAGAGACAAATATAAATATCCCCCTTATTTTTTTGCTCCTCATTCAAATTGAGAAGCAAAAATGATGAAAAGAAAAACAGCTTATTTTAAAAGTTTTAGCACGAAGATCTATAAACCATGTGATTATCTTTTCAAGTAGATGGTTTTTAATGGCAGGTCCTGGATTCAATAATGGAGCCAGTGTGGCTTATACATTAACATTTTCTAAAAAGCGGTCCGAAGATCAAATCAAGGGAGGAATTCCAACATGAAAGTTACCAAAATTAAAGAAAAGTCATGCCCAAATCTCTCCAAATGCATTGAATCTTCTTTAGACTGATAATTCAAAAAAGCATTACATACTTAGTTCCAGAAATTCTCCATTTCCATTATTGCTGGAAAAGCCATCTAAAAAGCACTTCAAGTTGATGATGTATGTTGTTTACTCTCTTGAAAAAACATCCTCTCCAAATAGGGGGAAAGGTTAGAAATGATTTGTACTGCATTGATCAATTTATCTGAGTTGTCTTTCGACAGATTGTATTAATGGAACTTCATTTTCTTTTATTCCGTTGACGGCCAATTTTTGTTGTCTCTTAAAAAGATCAATGAACATGTCTCACCATCTTTTCACAAAACAAGATGATTTTCCCCTTAAAGTTTAAAAAAGACTTTATTATTTGGTTGTAATAGATTTTTGTCCCCCCTCTTTCTTGCTTTCAACCCCCTGCAGGGAGTCTTCTAATGCCTGCCTATTCTTTTATATCCCTTTGTGTGGTTTTGACTTCAATACCTTAGATTTCACTTATTTCAACATTCGGGGTGCCACAGACATCTTCATGGACAGCAGCTTCTCCGCTCTCTGGCTGCACTGGGTGGACAGGCGGATGGTGTTCACGGCTACAGTGAATAAACACAATCAAAGCAAGCATCCAGGGGGAGAATGCATTTTGATTGGAGTATTCTGCACCACATCTGTCATATTTCTTAAAAATGAAAGCTTGCTGCTTTTACCTAGGCTAGGTGGAAACAGCTGATTCTCTTCCTCTGCCAGGAGGATAAGGTGACTAGTAGCCTTTCTTTGTCATTTCTTGAAATTCATAGTGTGTTTACATGAAAGTGACTGCATCTTTCTGGCTGATGTAAGAATTCCCTTTTTTTGGTTTGTTTCATTGCATTGGAAAAATGGGAAGTATAGAGACAGGAAAACTCCATTGACTTGTATTTCCTTGGAACATGCTTAGGCTGATTCCTAGTCTCATCCACGCCTTTGTGTCCCCTCATCATTATCCTGACACTCCCCTCTGGGCCTACCACATGCTCAGACTATGGGCATTTGTTAGAGGTGGTGGCTACTGGAAAGAATTAGTACACAGCAGTGGAAATCGTGTGATCCATAGTAATTTCTCCCAAAGGCTCTCCAAGGAAGTGACAAACAAAATGAACAACCTCCGCCCCTTGTCAACACATGCACTAAACGCAGTAGGAGGGATATTTCCATCTCGAGCACAGTGTTGCATTTCTTCCTGCCTCCCAGGCCTTCCTGAAATATATTCTGGAAAGAAAACAAAAGCAAAAGGAAAAACTGTTGGCACTAGGTATGTTTATGCCTGCATTCCTTGCAAAATCATGTTGAATTCTGATTCTCTGAATTAAGGGGCTACTCCTAAATCATTACGTTCTGGGGAAGGGGCTAACCATGGTTGGCTCAGGATCAATCACCAATAACCCTGTACTGTCAGGACTGCATAGTATGCAGAGGAAAGTGAATGCCTGTCGTAAGTGGTGGTGCTTGGACGGGAGGAGGAAGAGCAGAGAGTTGTTTCCTTTATCTTGGGGATTGTCATGGATACCACCTGGGGGAGACATCTAGGCATCATCCCATACTCCTTCCTCTTATTAAATCCACATATAATCAGTCACCAGGCCTTGTCCTACATATTCTCTTTCCCAAGTGTCTCATATCCATCACCTTTGCTATTCCCGTTGCCATTGTCTTAGTTCAGGATTGCACTGTTTCTCACCTAGATGACTGGGTCAGCCTCCCAACTTGTCTCATTTCCTCCAGTATAGCCCTTGAAATGAGTCCCCACATTCTGCCAAAATAAGCTTCCTAAACTACAAATATGATCATGTTATTGTACTCCTCGAACTATCTGAAGGCCGCCTGAGTTTCAGGACAGTACTCAAACCACCACCATTTCTTCTCTCTGGCTCTCTGGCCCCCCCCAGTCCCTCTCTCACATGGGCTGCACCCTGCAGACTATTTGCAGTTCTTTTCTCCATCCTGATACTTTACTCCTCTGAAGTTTCTTTTTTTTTTTGGCCAAGACCGGGTTTTGAACCCACCACCTCCAGTATATGGGGCCGGAGCCCTACTCCTTGAGCCACAGGCTCAAGGCCACCCACCCTCCCTGTGGCTCAAGGCCACAGCCACCCTCCTCTGAACTTTCCTTTGCCAACAATGCCTTTCCCCTCTATTCTACTGAAAAATTTACTCCTTACAGTATTTTCAAAAGTAAAATGATACAAAAACCAAAATGAAGCACAAAATGCAATCTCAAATAAGATATTACTTTCTTAGAAGTCCCACCTCTACCTCTGAGGGACACAAAGTGCTTCTTTCCTGTGCTTTCATGGAGCCTCTGCTATGCCTTCACAGACTGACCACAGTTCTGTGATCACAGGCATAGCTGACGCTGGAAGCTCCTGTGCTCCTTCAGCTTGGATTCCTTACTGGCGGGTGTTTGGCACACAGTAGATTCTCAATAAATATTTTTGAAATGCTAAGTGAGAGATTTGGCCTTAACATCTATATTTGACAAACTTTTTTGACTGAGAATCACAGAAACATTCCACAACTAATAGAGTAGGAAAGTGGCATTTATTTAAGGGGAAGGTTGGGTGTCATGAAATCTGAGGGTCTGGATTAGCTGGCCCAAGGAAAGCGAGTCCCAGGACTGAGCGTTGGGGGTCTAGTCCCTTCCCTCCATCTGATTAGGATTATATGCTCTCTTGTCTCTGCTTCTTTTTGCCCACCAGCATCACTACTTCTGCAGGCCAGTTTTCCAACCTTCTGTGGCTTATATGTATGTGCTCAAGCCCCATCCAGCGCCCAGCTTCTCATAGCATTCTAATTTAGCAACTTATTCAGCATGCCTAGTAGCACTGAGGCTTTAATCCAGAGTCTCGACTGAGAGAGATCAATTACTCCAACTTGGTCGAATATTCCATCATTGACCCAAGAAGGGCTGAATCAGTCAGTAAAAAATGAACTCACTGGCTACTACTGTGGGTGTTGCCAGAGAAAACTGACAATTCTAGGAGGACAGTTGTGGTCTATTTTCAGGTGTTAAAGCAATGAATGGCTAATCCCAATCCCCTAATTCATTTAAGCAACTACTTCATAGAGCCATAGATCAGAAAGTCATGTAGATCTTTCTGCTTAATGGTGTGCCTTCCTGAGGTCCACTAAGAATTTTAGAAAGAATTGATCCATGTTACAACATCTGGCAATGCTGTCATCCTCCAGAATATCAGAGGAAAGGCAAGACTGACGGACATTGAGCAGATACACTTCTTCAACCAGATTCATTATTAATAATTCAATAAAAATAGTCACAAGAATAACGTAGTCCAAAACAGATTTGGCTTATTGTGTTGTTGTTAATTATTATATGACTATATTTTGGTGACACTCCTGCAAACATTTATTACTGCTATTTGCACCCGTCAAAGACATGCACTTACTGTGCTTTCACTTAAAAACAAACAAATAAAACACTTTTTCTAAAGTATATGTTACAGGTTGAACTGTGTCCTCCCCCAAATCGAAGTGTGAACCTCCATTATCTCAGGCTGTAACTTCCTTGGAAATAAGGTCAAGGCAAACATACTTGGGTAAGATGAGGTCACTGTAAAGTAGAAGGGGCCCTAATCCACTGTGACCAAGGTCCTTATAAAAGGGGGAAATTTGGACACAGACATATGAAGATACCAGAGATATGTACAAGGTATGTACATATTTCTACAAGCCAAGAAAAGCCAGAGATTGCCTGACAACCTGAAGTTAGGTCAAAGGCATGAAAGGGGTTTTCTTCACTATCCTGAGAAGGGACCACGTCTGTTGAGGCCTTGATTTTGAGCTCTTCTGTGATACTTTCTTGTGGCAACCCTAGCAAACTAAAACACACAATAAAATAAAATTAGAGTCTGTAACTTGAAAATCATGTAAATATTAGCTAAAATTAGCAATTCTAAGATGATCACTAACTGTTTGGGTAAAACATGTATTTTTTTGAGACAGAGTCTCTGTATCTCATCCTGGGTAGAGTGCTAATGGCATCACAGCAACCTCAAGCTCTTGGGCTCAAGCGATTCTTTTGCCTCAGTCTCCCAAGTAACTGTGACCATCGGCACCTGCCACAATGCCCAGCTATTTTTTGTTGTTGTTGTTGCAGTTGTGGTTGTTTAGTAGGCCTGAGCCGGGTTCATACCCTCCTGCGTTGGTGCATGTGGCTTGCGCCATAACCACTGTGCTAATTTTTGAGATTAGCATTCAGTGTTTAGCTTCCTAGTTGGAGTTCAGGGTTTAGAGGCTCCTTGCTTGTTTGACTCTCCCTGGGTAAGTTTTACACCCTTCACCCTCATCAAATTGTGATGATTCATTCTTTCCTGCCTCAGTATCCTCATCTATAAATGAAAGATGCAAGGAAAAACATCACCTGGAATTTATGTGAGAACTGGATGAGAAAAAGCACATAAAGTGCTCACTGGACTAATGATTGGCATGAAGAAATCCATACTAAAATTTATCTGTTTTTCTCAAAGTTAGAAAAATTTATATGTTGACATCCCTGTCCTGGGATGATTACCTACTTTCTGTTGTTTAAGGTCCATCTTTCCAAATAAATAATATTTCAAATGTATCTATCATGTAAACACCATTTTTGTAAAAAAGGAATGATAGTTTTATATTCCATATTTCCTCCACAATCTTCTTAAAATATTGTATAATTTTGAATACACAGAATATGCTAAGAGGTGAATAAACGTGTGTTCTATGAAGAGACTGATAAATTTTTCCAAGTAAAATTGGAAATTCAAATAAAAAGATACCATTTGCATTAGAATAAAACATAAATCACTTAGGTATAAGTCTGACCAAAGATGTATAAAAAAATTAAAGGCACAACTGAGGTAAATGAGTGAAGGCATAAAGAAACACAGATAGCACTAGGATTAGCTAAAGACTCAGTACTATGAAGATGCCAGTTTTCCCCAAAATTGATTTATAAATTTACCATAAGTTTATATACTTCTATTATTATATTTCAAAATATATATATTTCAAAAGCTTTTGTAGGGCTTAGAAAGATGATTCTTAAATTAGTAGAAATTCAAAGAAGAAGAGCAAAGTAATTTGAAAAAGGAGCAAGTTAAATAATTTATCTACTGACTTCAAAGTTTATGAAGCCACAGTAATCAAACAGTATGACATTTATCTACAAGGATGTATAAAAAATAAAGCAATGGAACAGAATAAAGTAGAGAAATAGTTCCCAATTCTTGGCTTGTGCATGATAATTTAATGTAGAAAGAACACTCTTTCTAATAAATGGTGCTTGAACATTTGAAAATCTATAAGCAAAAATTAAAATCCTATTAATACCTTCCTCTACATAAATAATTAACTCAAACTAAATAAAAACTAAATGAAATTTAGTTATACCTAAACCTATGAAATTTATAACAAATATATAGTACAAATCTTTGTCACCTGGAGTTAGGCAAAGATTTCTTAGCCATGATTTCAAAAGTATGATGTATAAAAGCATAAATGGCTATATTGGGCTTCATCCATATTCAAGGCTTTCGCTCTTCAAAATACACAGTGACACGACAGACTAGAAGAAAATAATCACAAATTATATATCTCGTAAAGGACATGTATCTGGGATACACTGAGAACTTTCAAAACTCAACAATAAGAAAAGCAATAAAAATGTGAGCAGAAAACTTAAATATACACTTAACCAAATTAGATATGGGCATGAAAAAATGCTCACCACCCTTAGTCAGTATAGAAATGCAAATCAAACTCACAAGGAGATACTTTTACCGGTACACATCTCTTAGAATGACCGAAATTACAAAAATTAAAAGTCTTATAGAGGATGTTAAGAAACTGGAATCCTTATTCACTGCTAGTAAGAATGTAAAATGGTACCAGTGCTTTGTTTTTTATTTATTTATTTTATTAAATCATAAATAGGTAGATCATGTATACATTAATGCATTTATAGGGTACAATATGCTGACTTCACATACAATTTGGATTGCTTACATAGTACTGATTAACATATCCCTCACCTCATTAACTTAATTATTGTGTTAAGACATTTATACTCTATACTCAATAGATCAGACATGTACCCTTGCAGTATGCACCATAGGTGTGATCCCATCATTCGCCCTCCCTCCATCTGACATCCCCCCTCCCCTCCCATTCCCTCCTTCCTTCATCCTGGGCCATAGTTGTGATCTGTTCTTCATATGAAAGTGTGAGTGATTATAAATTGGTTTCATAATAGTACTGAATACACTGCATACTTTTTCCTCCATTTTTGAGATACTTTACTAAGTAGGATATGTTCTAGCTCCATCTATATAAACGTAAAGAGGTAAAGTCTCCATCTTTTTTAAAGCTGCATAATATTCCATGTTATACATATACCACAATTTATTAATCCATTCATGGGTTGATGGGCACATGGGCTTCTTCCATGATTTGGCTATTATGAATTGAGCTGCAATGAATAATCTGGTACACATAACTTTGTTATAAAGTGATTTTTGGTCTTTTGGATGTACTCCTACTAGAGAAATTGCAAGATCAAATGGCAGTTCTACTTTTAGATCCCTGAATATTCTCCATACTTCTTTCCAAAAGGGATGTATTAGCTTGCACTCCCACCAGCGGTGCAGAAGTGTTCTCTTTTCTCCACATCCATGCCAACATCTGTAATTTTGGCATTTTGTTATGTCAGCCACACTTACTGGAGTTAGATGATATCTCAAAGTGGTTTTGATTTGCATTTCTCTGACTATTAAAGATGATGAGCATTTTTTCATGTGTCTATAGGCCATGTGCCTATCTTCTTCAGAGAAGCTTCTGTTCAAGTCTCTTGCCCACAATGAAATGGGATTATTTGTTCTTTTCTTATTAATAAGTTTGAGTTCTTTGTGGATTCTGGTTATCAAACCTTTGTCAGAAACATAACCTGCCCTGCAAATATCCTCTCCCATTCTGAAGGCTGTCTGTTTGTTTTACCTACTGTGTTTTTGGCTGTGCAGAAGCTTTTTAGTTTGATCAGATCCCAGTAATGCATTTTTGATGTGGCTTCAATTGCCATGGGGAGCCCTCCTCATAAAGTATTCTCCCAGACCAATTTCTTCGAGTGTTTCCCTTGCACTATCTCCAAGAATTTTTATAGTTTCACAACTTAAGTTTAAATCTTTTATCCAGTGAGAGTCAATTTTTTTAATGGTGAAAGATGTGGGTCCAGTTTCAGTCTTCTATAGGTCACCAACCACCATTCACCTAGCACCATTTGTTAAATAGAGAATCTTTCCCCCAGTTTATATTTTTGATAGGCTTATCAATGATCAAATGATGATAAGTGTCTGGGTTCATCTCTTGGTTTTCAATTCTGTTCCACACATCTTCCTCTCTATTTTTGTGCCACTACTATGCTGTTTTGATCACTATAGATTTATAGTCTGAAGTCTGGTAGAGTAATTCCTCCTGATTTGTTTTTATTTCTGAGTAATGTCTTGACTACTTGAGTTTTTTTCTGATTCCATACAAAATGAAATACTATTTTTCCCCAGATCTTTAAAGTATGACAGTGGTGCTTTGATAGGATTTGCATTAAATTTGTCTATTGTTTTGGGTAATATGGACATTTTAGCAATGTTGATTCTTCCTAGCCATGAGCACGGTATGTTTTTCCATTTGTTAACATCTTTCAGCTATTTCTTTTCTCAGAGTTTCATAATTCTCTTTATAAAGATCTTTTATGTTTTTTGTTAGATAAAGGGCCAGCACTTAAAAAAAATGCATTGACACTATTTAAAAAGTGAGGCACATCTCTATGATGTGACTTAATTTTTCTGATCTTACATATTACCCAAGAGTAATGAACCCTTATGTCTAGTCAAAGGCTTTACATGGATATTCACAGCAGCATTATTTGTAATAGCCAATAACTGACACATATCAAATGCCTACTAACTGGTGTATAGAAGAACAAGTTGTGTGCCTACAATGGAATACTACACAACAATAAAAAAGAAGTAACTATCGATATATGCAAAGACATGGATGATTTCCAAAGTAATTTCTCTGAATTTAGGCAAAAGAGTGTATATTGTGTCAGATTAATTTTTATAAAAGATTAGAAAATGCAAATCAATCCATAGAGGCAGAATGCAGGTTAGGGTGGTTCATTCAGTGACAGTGGGGAGGATGGAGGGAGGGAGGGCCCGACAAAGGGGTAGAAGAGGGAACTCCTGTCTGGTGTGTCTGGTGTTGTGTTAATTATGGTCATCATATCCTCACTGTATATGTATAAAGGTCTCTAGGAAAGTTTTGAGACAGATTGTGTTATGATCCATTATTTCACTGCCAAAAAATACAGTTGACAGAGGCATCCTTTCTGAGTCACTGGTGCAAATTGCATCTTCTTCAGCTCACTGGTGCTGCTGTGAAGGCTTCATTTGTTTCTGTCTACACAGCACTCAATCAGCTTTAGCTATGGAGATGGGAAGAGAGCACTTTGGCACTGACTTTCTATGATTCTAAGAGTGGGTTAAAGGCATCTCAAGGTCTTGAGCGTTTGTAGCTGGCCTTCACACTTGGTTCTGGTGTGACAAGTTTTCAGTGGTTTCAAGAATTTAGAAGAGGTCAAACTTCACTGGAAGATGAGGGGAGAAGTGGGTATCTGGCCACCATAACGACTGAGGAAAACATCATAAGATGATTTACAAAAAAAAAAAAAAAATTGAGTGACATTTCAGGACATTGAAGCAGCAGTACAGATAGGATTGCCAGCAGTGTCCAAAATGTTGCATGATTATCTTTGAGTTAGGGAAGTTTCAACCTGATGGCCACCTCACACTTTGACAGGTGAGCAGAAGTGCATCCATGTTGAATGGTGTGAAGAAATGCTGGTCACACAGATTCCATGAAGGCAAGCCTAGACGCATTTATGACAGCATTACTGCTGATGAAAACTGGGTTTACCAGTTTGATTCAGAGAAGAAGCATCAGTCATATGGAGTTTTCCCAGTGAAAAAGAAAATGGTGGTGACTTTCTTCTCTAGAGGTCATGTCACAACTGTTCCTCTTGAGTAACAAAGGACTGTCACTGCACAGTACACCTAACAAAAGTTTTCAGGAAGCCTCAAGAACGGCGGCCAAAGACAGGACTATGGGGGACCACCTTGCACCATAACAGTGTGCCCACCCACACAGCCAACGTCCCATTCAGTTCCTGGAGTCCACTGAGGTTAAACTTATGACTCATTCCTCCTGGCCCCATGTGATTATATCTTGTTACCTACGGAAGAAGCTTCTCCAGCCTCAAAGAAACTATTCATGCCTGCAAAAGTGAGCTTACAGCTCTTGAGGAAAATGAATGGAAAGAGCATTTTAAAAAATGGTTTACAAGAACGCAAAAGTGCATAGAATGTTGTGGTGATTATATTGAATGGTTATAGTAATCGAAATGATTTTATGTTTCTTAATTTTTGGGTATCTCAAAACTATCTTCATGTCCCTCATATGCCAAAACTTCTAAAATGAAGATATTTAAATAAGTTCCATTTAATAAGTGTCAATTATGCCTCTCAGTAAGGCATTTGAACTGCCAAAAGTGGTATCAATAACAATAAATCAAACAATAAAACAAACAGAAAGCTGGGAACCTGCCGTGCTGAAGTATGTGCTCTATTTACACAGAGTTCATGAGTGGACAAAACTAACCTCATGTGATAGCAGTCAGAAAATTGGCTGCTTCTTGGGTGGATGGCTGGGAGGAATAGGTGGGAAACTTCTCAGAGCAGAATGTTCTGTATCTTGATCTGTGTAGCAGTTAAATATGAGAAAATCAAAAAGATGTTTAGATGACTAAAAAAAAAAAAAAACAACAACAATGCATTTTAGAAACATTCAGATACGAAACAATGGAATGAAACACAAAGAACCTGAATTCCCAAATTATTTTCTTTGAAACACTGATGCTTCCTGTCTGCTCTGCTCCCTACTCCCTTGGAGATTTTGATGCAATTAGCATTTCAGAGACTCTGAAGATTTTGCAATATAGGAACTCGCTTCACTTTGTTTAATACTAGTGTTTCCCAGACTTATTGGGCGGCTGAAACAATTTTTTTTTTATTTAACACTTTTAAACATCTTATGAAGCAAGTGTTCCAAAGGGATATATTTTAGGAAATGCTAAACAATCCAATTAAAAATATACCATTTAGAATCTATGGAGGTTCAGAGAGGTTAATTGTTTTTGTTGGAGCTCACAGTGCCTGTAAAGGGCAGCGGCAGGACTGAAAACACAGAGCTGCCTGAGTCAAAGTCCGTTCCTTCTTCCCCTCATCCTCACTTACTGCTCTGAGCCTCGGTTTTCTCATCTATAGAATGAGGAGATGAGGACAAGACACCAAGTGTGAGAAGATGGTCCTTTCTCCAGAGGTTTTTTTTTGAAAGGCTTAATGAAACTTTGGGAGCTTCGGATTCCTTGTCTATGAAATGAGAATAATAGTACTCCAAGGGAAGTGTTTGTCTTCTTCTCATTCAATAATTTAAAAATTAGGCAGGTAAAATAAGATGCTTTAAAAAAATTGTCCAGACTCCCACCTCTCCTGATGCCTTCACTACACCATGCGTCAAAGAGCAGTAATTGGTCTTCTGCATTGGGTTCCTGTCAATAAATACCTTCGGACTTGGCACACACAGATAATCATTAAATGGCCCACCTCATCCAACCAGCTTTGCAAAATGTATAATTTGATAATCTGACATATTGATCAATAAAGAGAATAGGCATCATTTATGGCATAACATGGCCTATGATTGTGCTACTAACTCATTTCAATGGAAATATTTCATTTAATCTTCATAAAACTCTAAGAGGAAAATATTATTATGCCTATTTGTGTATTGGAAAAAGAAATACTACAGCATTCAATCAACTACCTAAACTAGGTAGCTGTTAAGAGGTGGAAGCTAGGCTTGAACTCCCTCTCTGCCTCTTGTTCCCCTCCAGGTCAGTGTGTTTGGAGTGCTGCACTGGGGTGTACAAGGTACTCATGGACCAGAGGTCTATCTGGGGCTTAGTGGTCTATATTATTTTATACCTTACAGAGAAGAACTCACCTATGATGCCTTTCTGAAGGCCCATAATTCAAAGTTTGGAAAAATGCATTTCTCATTAAACACGTAGGCCATATATAAAGTTCTTGGGATCTTTCCAAATTTCTCTTCTAGAAAAACCACAAGTTTGATAAGGGAATAAAGAAGAGTATTGAAAGCTACCTACCAAATAAGCAATACATACATAAATAAAAAGCCGTGTGGCCTTTTGCTTTAACATCATGGAAGTTGCTCTTCTAAATTATCATGAAATAAAGGTGTATTTATAGAAAAGGAATTCATCATGCAAAACCCACTTGTGGTTCCTCAGCAGCATGTGCCATGAACATCGGCTTCACTATATGATTAACCAGGCATTATCAAATGGAATAACTTCTAAGCAATTCTCTAAAAGTGCCAATTATTTTTACAGAAATTAGTCAATAATATTCACTCGCCATTTATTTAAGAGCCTCCTTGTTTTGAGAATCCACCATCTATCACATCCCAAGCTAGATGGCCATGCAAAGACACAGTCATTCTGGACTCCTCTCTTACGAAACATCCTCACATAACATGTTGGAAAGGAAATCTTTTCAGCATAAAAAACAATGGGATTATTACGTAAAGCAACTAAGCAGAAAAATAAAATGGCAATAAATTTAGGCAGCCATGGTACAGAGCTTTGCCCCATCTGGTCCTTGCGGGACCTGCCTAATCTAACACCACTCTCTCCTGACTGTGCTACTTGTATAATGGCATCACAGCACTTCTTGCCCACTTTTAATTTTATTTAAATTATTAGTATGTAGAAAATTTTTAATAGTTCTACTTTTTACTTCTATAGTTTTTCTTTTCTTTTTGTTCATAGTGTCTTATATTATTAAATACATTAGGTAGAACGTATAGGCTTACTACAGCAGCTGTGAGAATCCCTTGACCTAAGAGTTTATTCCCCTAATATTTACTGAGAACCTGCTAAGTGCAGACACCAGGTTAGATTGTGGAAAAAGTTGACCTCCATAGTTGGGTAACTCTGAGGCTTCTTGCCAAGGATCAGTCATGCCCCTCAGCTTCCATCAAGAGCATACCAAGTGAGATATCCCTATATTTAAATACCACAAATCCTCCAGTCCTCTGAGTCATGCCTAGTGCTCTGTTAAACCACTGCCATTTTCTCACAGCCAACATGGTATTAATAGCTCACTTGTTGATAGAGTGACTGGTATGGTGCATTCGAATACATAATTATCCACTTGATTTTATTCAAGTTCTAACTTTCCACAATATACTGCCTCGAAAATGTTTTCTTCTTCTTCCCTTTCCTGTCTCCTTTTTCTTCCTTTTCTTCCATTTCTCCTGCCTTCTTTTCTTCCCTTTTTCATTTTCTTCATTATTTTCTCAGGTATACATGATAAGTGAGTTGCATACAATGGGGAGTGAAGGAAGAGGCAGATAATGAAAATACGTGTATGAGAAGGACAAGAAGTAGGAGAGCGTTGCTCTAATTAAGATTGAGATTTAGTTGGCTTGTACTTACAAGACAACTACAGACAATGTTTGGATGGCTACTGTATTTTTTATGGTCAATAGGCTTTGGGTTCTGATAAGAAAACCAAGTTTTCAAGAAAGCTGCCCCTAACATCTGTTCCATAGCTTCCTAGGCAGAACCAACTGGTTGGCAGACTGGATTCTGCTAAGCAAACTACTGATTTGAATTTCTGGTTTTTCTTATGAAGAGCACAATCAGTACACAATGAAGTGCTAAAACTGAAGGAAGACTTGGTGATGAGAAACAAATGATTCTGCCATTAGCATTGATTGCTGATTGATTCAAAATCTCCACAGTCCATTCAGAGAAGACACGATTGACTGGTGGCTGCAGATGTCTACTTTCATCTTGTTCTATTAATACGAGGTGTTTCTTGAGAAGGAGTGTTCTGGTCGGGAGAGATGGACCCTTCAGCATAAAGTGATATTCCTGCAAAGAATCTAGACATGAAATAAATAGAATGGCATTTATTAGACATGTAGGAAGCACTGAACATTCTTCACTGTGGAATTACACTAATTCTTAGGGCCACATCAAGCAGTTGACCTAATTAGCTATTTCTAAAAACTTTATTATGATGATGAACCAAATCCCTAATGTATTTTTGAAACTGGGAAACCTGTTTCAGCAACACTATATAGAAAAACAGGTTTTAGCTTTTTCAGGTGCAGTGGACCCAGCAATGGACCGAGGCTGTGGAGGCAGGTCTGCTATATCATCCTCATCTGAGCGAGGAGAAAAGATCAAATAAGCCCCGCATTTGTGGCGTGACAGGAGTGTGCAAATGAATGTTCTCTTTGGTCTTGGGGTAAGTGCAAGGATGTAGCTTCTTACTTGCATCCTGGGACTCAATGCATGAAGCTTGAAAGACCATAGAAAACAGAAGACATGCCACTGGCTTTTAGAAGAGAATGTTATTTTTTAAAAGGAGGTAGAGGAGTAACTTAAATCCCCACCAGTAAAAGAATAGACAAATACATTATAGTAAAGAGGCAAAGTGGAATGCATATAAAGAAGGAGATATTTCTATTATTATTTGTATAGGAAGGCATTCAATATATTAATGATTGCAAAAGAATAAAGATAATATAATTCACTGTTATAAGGAAAAAATACACACCTTTCCATGTGTATATACATGTGTGTGTTTATGTATAGAGAGATGTCTACAAATAAATAGGAACAAAGAAACAATTCAGCAACAAGAAGTCTATAGGGGACCAGCTCTGGGGGACAGGAATTGCGCTTGTAATTTCTCTCTGTGTTCATGTTTATACATATTTGTGTTTGGGGTGTGTATATACGTGCATGTATGAGTGTGTTTCCAGAAAGCCATCAGGGCCAATCATCCTTTGGTTAATAGTAAGACTGAATTATTTTAAATGCAGTGTTTTCATCTAAAATCATAAGTGAAAATTACTTGCTATGAACTCTAAGTCCATTTTAGGCTCAAGGAAAGCTAACGTCGTTCTCCTGATGATGAGAAGCCGGATAAGACCTAACAAATGTTTGACTTACCTCTGATGACAGCACACGGACGTCTTCTGGCGGTTGCTCTCTTGTTAACTCCTGTCTAAGATCTCCTTTATATTCTCAAATATTTGCAATTTCAAATCAACTTGAACATGCCCATGTGAAATCAGCTTGGAAATGCAGTTGTTAAAATAAGTGTAGACCTACCATTTGATCCAGAAATTCCACTTCTGGGTATCTACCCAAAGGTAAAGAAGTCATTTTATTAAAAAAGAAAAGAAAAGAAAAAAGACCTCTGCCCTTGAATGTTTGTCACAGCACAATTCACACTATTGAAAATATATGAAACCAACCTAAGTGTCCATCAATTCACAGATGGATGAAGAAAATGTAGACTACGACTCAGGCAGAAAAAGAAACGAAATAATGTCATTTGCAGGCACTTGGATAGAATTGAAGACTATTATCCTAGGCAAAGCGTCTCAAGAATGGAAACCCAAATGCTGTATGTTCTCACTAATAACTGGGAGCTACACGGTGGGTACACACAAGCACAAAGAGACATCAGGACGTTGGAAGCCAAGAAGAGGGAACGTGGGAGGAGGGTGTGCGATGAAACTTTCCTATTTGGTACAATCAACACAAAGCCCTGACTTTGTGTAACAAAGTCATTTTGTTTCTGTGTAACAAAAACATTTGTACCCCTTAAAAATTTGAAAAATAAATATAAATAAATAAATAAAAAGAAACAGCATCTTTATTCTTTTTTTTTTTTTCAGATTGAATGCAACTGGAGCCCCAGATTCTACCCATTAGCTGGTCATCATGGCGATCATACTGTCTTCTTTCTCACTGTTTGGACCTGTGGTGGATAGCCTGCCCCCTCGTGTAGGACTTCTAATGGTGTTTAGATAAAATCCATATGTCGTATTGATTTGCACCCTGATGCCTGCACAGTGTACATGTTCTAACCATACTTCGGACCATCCTATTAATATAATTTAAGCACTTGGTTCTATTCTGACTGGAGCTCTCCTAGTCACCATCCTCCATCCTCCAGGTAATGTGTCTGGTATTAATACTCAGGTATGGGACCCACAGTCAACTATGTCACATTAGTTTCTCCAAGCAAAGGGGAACTGGGCGGGTAGCTGCAGTGCTGTGTAAGGGTCACCCTGGGAGGGTCACTATGTAATTCCCAGAACTGCCTTCCTGCTATGGTTTGAGCTAAGGTTGGCTGCAAGGAATCTGACCAGGAAGGTGAAGTTAAACAGTTATCCTCATGCTCAGGAAGCTGGGAGCAGATTTCTGTACAGGCTGCACTGTACTTAGTGCATAATGCCACCGAGCTGCTCAGTCTCCTTGCTGGTGGGGGAAGCAGCGGGGCACGCCTCTCCTCCAGTGCCCACTGTCTATATTCCTTCTGTCTCATTAAGTCTTTGGCCAAGTTCTTGCACAGATATGTGGCCAAAGATGTCAGCTTTTTCTGTAGATCACCCTGTGTCATCGAAGTTGCAAGCAATCCAGGAAGAAATGACTCCGGTTTGCTAACAGTGTCCCTGTTTGTGCTCATGGATCTCAACTTGTCCTTGCTCTCCCAGCTTTATGTCCAGTTTTTCTCCCTGACCACAGTTCCTGTCGACCCACACTGACTCCAACCTTGCTCCCAGATTCCTCCATCACATATGATTCAGTTGCTATAGTAATCTGCATTTCTGTATGAATTACAGCAGTGCCATTTCTCTGACTGAATCCTAAAAACCAATAGCAAGATCATTTCTTCCAATATCAGGATGGAAAAGGGGTCCCTGGAGCTGGTGCTTACTCACTGCGTTCTTTATTTAACTTATCTGTGCTGTGTATATGAGTGAGCGTCTGACTCAGCCGGTGGAGCCTCTCTGAATTTCTTGCTGGAAATAATTTGGAAAACTTACAAGCAAGCAGGCTTTGGAGCCCTAGCCAAATTTTCTCAAGCACATCCCTATTGGGAAACAAAAATTTTGCTTTGTGATCACCACCCCTCCCCTCTCTCCAATGGGGAAATATCTGAAAAGCAGAAAGGTATAGAATATTCTGCTTGTGCTACCGAAATTCTAATGGTGTTTACCTGAAACACTTTTTATCATTTCCAAACTTTGGGGTTTCTGTTGATGATTGGCAAGGAACAGATTGCACTTTCCTGAACTGAAATCTAATGAAAGCCACAACGTGAAAATAAACTGGAGACACTTGAATAAAGAAAAAGAAAAGAAAACTCACTTCAAGAAATCTAAGCTCCCCCCCTTCTTCCCTCACTTGCAGCCAACTAAGCTCCCCACACATTCTGATCGTCTCCGCACGGTGTCTGTGGTGGTGACAACTGATTCATGTGTTCATTTGCATATCCCCCGGTGCCAGCAGCAGAATACAGAATGGGGCCTCCTGCTCTGGCAGCCAACACAGCACTGGCAAATCAGGGGAGCTGTCACAAACAGCTGTCCATTAACGGAGTTTGTGGAAACAACCAAGAGCTGTTTGAAAATGCTAGGTGGTAGAATTTAATTGGAGTAGCAACTGTTCAAAATTAAGATTAAAAGGACCAGTCAGTCAATGAGGATTTCATGACACCTTAAATATAACGTTTCAGGTTTGATTAATGCTGCATGAAGTTTGCACACTTCCCTTCCTTGACAGTAGGGTCTGTTTGTGGGTAGTTGATCCAGCGACGATCTATAATCTCGCAGTGAGAGCTCTGGGGTTCTAAAGGTCAGATATCTTATTTTTTAAGCTGGGATCCTAGATGCTTTAAGAGAACAGGATTTTAATAGGAAGCACATACAGATGAAAGAGCCAAGTGGGAGTGGAAGAAGCACAGTTGGCAGGTTGGGGAGGGGCATGTATCATCAGCCATGCGAGTGTGACGCAGCTCCATCCCCTAAACACAGGATGGACAGACACAGAAAATCACAGAGCACATTCGCTTCTGGACAGCGAGATGGGGGAGCAAAGGGAGTCTGGTCTCCATGGCCCATTTAATACTTAGCTTCTCCCCTAAGCACTCCAAAAGGGCTATCAGATGTTACCAACAGCTGAAGTGAAGGTGGGGGAGTGTATGGAGAGAGTCATTGAGTCATTGAGTGTCAGTAATCATCTCTAAGAAGACTTTTTCACTCCTGAAAAATCTCAACTTTGACACTTTATTAGGATTAGAAAATAATTCTAGACTGCCAGACAGAGCTGCTTGTAAATCTGGAACAGAATTCCTAACAGCCCCAAACCTTGCGTTTGAATGATTTTTTAATTCATGACTGATCTGTAGGTGCTCAAGTTAACATTCTGGGCGCCACACTCAGGATTCCCATTGTGGCCATTTAGCTGAATTCTTAGACTTTTATTATAAAATAGATTCACTGTCAAGCCACTCATCACAAATGTACATTTTAGAATTGATTTAAACAGAAGCATATTGAGTTTAATTGAAAATGATAGCATGTGCACATTATGTTTAGATGTATTTTTTCTGGGGGGGGGTAGGCTTTTGTTGAAAATATCATCTCTATCATAGCAGATAGATAGACCATAGCGTAAGGACAATGACTGCAAGGCTACAGTTCCAGATAGGTAGTGTACGGCAGCCAGGAGAGGAAGTGACAGCTGGTGGCTTAGTAAACAGATTTCAGTTTAGGATTTTCTGAACATTTTAATATGCTTCTCCACTGTATCTTTTGTTCCCAATTCAATAACAAAGCCCCATTTTCTATTTGTTGCCTGGAAATATCAGATTGGTTAGAAAACAGATATAGAAAAAAGAAAATCATTTGGTATTAAAGCAAAACATTTCTAAATATCTGATGCAATGTTATAGAAATATGCGGGGAGGGTGAGCAGAAGGGAAGTTCTCCAGAAGGAGCGAGCCTGAGGATGTCTGCGAGTGGAAAATACATGGCATTGCATTCCTCTGAGGCTTTTTCCTCCAACTATGATCTTTCCTCCCAAACATTGTGTTTCATCTAACTTCTACCAAACTGATCAAGAGGTCCTGCTGGCTGGCGGTGTTTTGAAGGAGAAAATAAAAGCTGTGAGGAGTGAAATTGACTGACTAGCACTGAAGGCATTACTCCTATTAACAGCCTTGCTCATTTCATAGATGCCTTTGAATTCAGTAGTCTTGCTGAGTGCACTTATTAATTATAATACTTGTCAAGAGTTGGTAGATTCTCTTGGATTTTCTACCTATGCCATCTTTCTTCTGCAAGTAAAAATGTTTACTTCTAAACAAATGAACAAAAAAAAAGATGTCAGACATTGAAAACGAGGGCTATCGCTGAGTCCGACCGTACATGTGGCATGTATTGTCCATCTCAATGAAAAGCACCAATTTGTATCTGCTGTAAAGATCTGTAAATACTGTCTTATGGCAGCTGGTTTTTAATGGTTGCCAGCCTCAAGGGAAAACATGATTGAGTCCTCTGTGCCGCTCCCATTGTAAGCAGTGAGACAAGTGGAGCTGTTCTTTGAGTGGAACTGTCCCCCTCTAGCTTGAAGCAGTGAGAGAATACTCCAGAACTCAGCTTTTCTCTGGCTATTTTTAGTTAAATTAGGCTCACAGTTGAAGCACAGTGCTGCTGCACTGGCCCATTCTGTAACTTAGTTGTTGAGAAATCTTAGATTTGAATGAAAAGATAATTCTAATCAAGAAAGAATGAAACATAACCTGGAAACAAACGTTTCCTTTCACTGCATTCTACTGACGGGATCACAGGAGGAATTCATGTTTCAATGGCATTCTGGTCTCAGTTTTCTTAGTTCTTGTTTGAACTTCCAGGAAGAACGCAGAGGACATCGGCAAATGTATTAAATGTTTTATTGAGCTTTACTGGTGCGCGTCCAATTAAAGCGTGGCATATAGTAGGGAATATCGTAAGGGTTTGAAGAAAAGAACAACGGAGAAAGTGGACTCCAGGCAGTCCCGTGGTTTCTCTTATGGCCTTTGTTTTCTTCTCCCATAAGTAATTCAGTCATCTCTTTTTGTCCCCTTAGACCTCTGGCTGCACATGCCTTTTGATCTGTCTCAATAGCAGCTCAGCAGAGACTTGTGCTTTGTCTTGCGTGTACTTAGTTCTACTCTCCAGCATCCCTTGCTGTTCAGGATGGTCGTGTGACACTTTCTCCTCCATGGAATCTGAAGAGAAGCACTGGCTTCAAGGTCTAGCCTCTTAAGAGCATGTCCCACAGGCGTGCTCTTTCTCCTCAGGCCATGACCAAGCCACAGAGGCCCTAGGAGCCGGAAGAGCTGCAAAGGGGAAGGATCCTGGGTCCCGGAACCACTGCTGGAGGAACGCTAACCAGCGACTAGACACAGCTAACGTACGAGACTGTTACACGAGTGAAAACAAATACGTCCTTGGTTTGAGGCCTTAACCGTTTCCATCAGTTATTGCATCTTGTCCAAAGTGAGCTCATGAACATGACTGTGAATTTTGTAACCTGGTTTTTATTTCTGCCACCCGCTGTTAATCCTCTACTCCTCTATGTCCTGCTCTCACCCATCTAACTGACAGCTCCTAGTTTTACTTGAGGTGATACGTTTCTGGCCAGTTGATCTTCAGCGTTAGTTGCTCGTCTGCACCTGATACAAGGGGCGCTGCTCACTGTGTGTAGTCACAGCTGTAGGACCTCCCCCATCAGAGAATCAGAGAAGGTTCCCAGGGTAGATGAATGGCTGCTTGGTGGAGGTGCAGCAAAGCATAGCCTGGAGGGCTGCCTATTTGCTGTTATGACCACATTTTTTATTTGTAAGCCATGAGTTGAAAGCTATCAGCGAGGTGGCAGGAATACTTCCACCTTTTCAAGCTGGATTCTGAGTTAAACTGGCATGTGACAAAATTATAAATGGGCCGTTAATTGCTGTCATCCTCAAAAATTTTTCTCTCCTAATAACTACTCTCCTTCTTCCTCCAAAGGAAGATGTCCTTTTGTTGACTCATTAATTCACACAAAGAATGTGATCTTTGTCCTCTATGGGTTCCAAGTGCTGCAGGGACCATCAGAGGCCAAGCACCATATGAGTTCTGGAAGTACAAAGGTGAGTGACATAAAATACAGTTTCTGTTCATAATTTGTGGCATAAGACACATATCCATAGGGCAGGTGAATTCTGCAGTCTGCACAAAATGCTCTGGAGAACCGTGGTGGAGTGTCCACACATGGAAGCAGAGCTATTACAGGTCACAATTACCTTTTGCTGTTGTTGCTTGTGAAACAGAGTCTCACTCTGTGGCCCTGGGTGGAGTGTCATCACATCATTGTAGCTCCAGGAACCCCAAACTCTTGAGCTCAAGAGACTCACTTGCCTTAGCCTCCTGAGTAGTTGGGACTACAGGCACCTACCACAATACCCAGCTAATGTCTTTTTTTTAGTAGAGACGGGTTCTGGTTCTTGCTTAGGCTGGCCTTGACACAATTAGCTATTAAGACTATGTGATTTCACTTCATTTTTCTCTCACAACTAAGATGAGAGGTAGGTGGTGCTTTTAAAACATGTGGGCAGGCTGGGCGCCTATAGCTCAACCGGCTAAGGCGCCAGCCACGTACACCTAAGGTGGCGGGTTCAAATCCCAAGCCCGGACCCGCCAAACAACAATTACGGCTGCAACCAAAAAATAGCCGGGCGTTGTGGCGGGCGCCTGTGGTCCCAGCTACTTGGGAGCCGGAGGCAAGAGACTCACTTGAGCCCAGGAGTCGGAGGTTTCTGTGAGCTGTAATGCCACAGCACTCTACCCAGGAGGACAGCTTGAGGCTCTGTCTCAAAAAAAATAAAAAAAATAAAAAAAATAAAAAAAAATAAAACATGTGGGCAAAGAGAAAATCATACATGTTGTATCTTCAGTATTACAATGTGAATAGCAAGCTCAAATCAACAAGGGAACATCTTTCAAATGGCTTACAGGATTTTCCCCAATAAATATTCTCTTCTGTTAGAATCCTTCAATTTCTGGTATAATTTTGCAAAGCAGTTTTATTTGTTCTTAAAATGGATACAATTTTAAAACATCTTCAGTTGAATTCCCTCTACCGAAAGGCACAAAAAGTCATAGGCCTTTCCCTAATACAAATGGGCTGAAACCTACAAATCAATGACCCCAGCAGGACGCTGGCCCTGGCTCACCGCAAGGTGTTTTGACTTATTACTGACGGCAGCTGGTAATGTGGGCCTCATAGGGAACTTTCTTATTTACATGTCAGTAATTGCTTGGGATTACGGTATATTTTGGCTTACTTTCATGGATTCCAGGAGAGGGGAGGTAAAATCACCTGTCTTAAGACTAAACCGTCTAGAGTAAGAAGCTGATAGATGTGGGTCACTATGAAACTTTGGGTCCATTATTTCACTTCCAAGGAGCACAGTCCATAGCATCCTTTCTGATTCACCTGTGCAAGTTTCAATTTGCTCAGCTTACTGGTGTTTCAGGGAGGGCGTCATTGGTTTCTGTCTGAGCGGATTTTATGTTTCCTGATTTTGGTGTATCTCAAAACTTTTGTAATAATCCCCACATAATTGCCTTTATCCAGAGGATGAGAGTGAAATACACACACTCACAAACACACACACGGATGTCCATGCAGTGGCATCTAACAACTTCTGTCCAGCTCACCTACAGTAAGTAACGCTCCTGGAAAAAGGTGGGCATGTTAGGACAGCTTAGGTAGCCTTAACCAATCTAATTTTAAAGTTATTATTAGAGTGCTTTTGTGCTTATTAAGAGTATTATGACCAGGTGGCCAACATATCCATCATGTCTTTCTCATAATTGTTATGCTGAGACATTTATATTCAACCTTTAGACAAATTCACCTGTACCCAAATAGAATAAACTATAGGTGAACTGATTTTAATAGATTGTGTCACAGAATATACCTGTTGCTGATATGCTAATACCACATTTCACTGAAGCTAAGATGCCATTAATATAAAAATATATCATTACTTTACTTATAACTATGAAAGAATCTGCAATCAAACTAGCGCACAATGTCAGAGAGGTCACAATGCTTCACAATCTCAGAGAGGTCATAATGTTTTAAGGAATGTTTCTCCTTAAAATCAAAGAAACATATTTTATACATATGAAATATATAAAATAATTTAATTATTCTGTCTTTAAAATGGAAGCACTGGCAAATAAGTGAGCAATAAAAGATTTTTAAAAAGATAACTTTGAGTTCTGAGTATATTTGTAATACATTCATATTAATTTTGTGCTTTATTACTCAAGAATTTAAATTTGGGGTCATAAAATTGGGTTTAAAATTTTACTTTGTAAAAAACATATGCCCACTAGTCACTTATGCCAGTAAAAGCATGAGGAACACTTAAAAGGAAGAGATTTAGAATTACCTAAAAATAGAAACATCCCCCCCATCTTTTTCAAAAGTTTGGCATGCATTCTTCTCAGTAAATTATTACAAGAATGAAAAACCAAATATCCAAGGTACCCAATACTAATATGAAAACAGTAGATGGTCTAATTCACACCTACATAGGAGAAAAACTCATTTTAATTCACATTGGGAGGAGGAGGACTGAGGGAGAAGGGAAAGGGAAGGGGGATTTGGGGTGTTCTCACTGAATGGACACACTGTAGGGGTGTATGGCACACCTTTTGGGTGCAAGATGTAACTACAAGAGGGAGTTTACCTAACAAACTCAAATATTTGGTGGTTCGTACCCTCACGTTAACCTGAAATTTAAAAAAGAGGGGAGGGGGGAATAAAACAGATCTCAGAGTATTTACAAAAGATTAATGTCAAAAATGAGTTCACAAATTAGGACATATGGGGTATAACCATAGTTATCTTTAGAGAAAATGCATAGTCTTAAAATTCTACATAAGAAAAAATGAAAATAATAGGTTTTCAATAGCAAGAAATGATAAAATATATTATAAGTATTAACTTAGGTAAAAAATTTATAAATATGAAAAAAAATCTAATAGCTAGTTGTAGGAAAATTTGATATGCTAGGGTAACTCATTCACTTAATTCAAGAAAAAAATGGAAAATCATAACATGCAAAGTTAGAAGTCTAACTACAAAAAAAGCAAATTAAAAATTGGATGTAATTATAAGTCTAAGAACCAAAAACAGTAAATTAAAAGTAAGGAAATTAATTGACATAATGTAAAATAAATATATACTTAAGATATAAATTGTACACTTCAAATGGATGATTTTCTATAAAAGTACAAATGAAAAAAATAAGAATGCATTAAAATTAACATAAGAATTATTATAGAAGAAACTGAGAAAATCACAAAAGTCATTCTCACACCATCAAAAACATTTTCCTCAATTTATCAATTCTTTCAAATCTGTAGGGAGCATAGGTTATTTTAACAATTTTATTTTTTTATTTTTATTTTTTTTTGCAGTTTTTGGCCAGGGCTGGGTTTGAACCCACCACCTCCTGCATAAGGGGCCAGCGCCTTACTCCTTTGAGCCACAGGCGCCACCCTATTTTAACAATTTTAGATCATATATGGAAAAAGACATTTTTCAGTTTCCCCAAGTCAATGTCAAAAGCTAACAAAGGACCAAAAAAAGAAAAAAGAAAGAAACTAAAGAACATTAGTGTTCATGATTATTGATGCTAAAATCTCAACTGTAATATTGGATTTATAAAAATAGTAAAATGTGATCAAGTTGAGTTCATCCTAAGAATGTAAAGATGGTTGGACCATAGAAGTATATAACAGATGAAAATACAGGGGGAAAGCGTATCATCCTAGGAAATGGGAAGCCAGATATCCTTTGCTTGCTTGAGTTCAGATTCATTTCAAATCATCAAGACACAACAATCCAAAGAATGAGGCAATTCACAGAGTAATAAACAGTCAGTACACATGTAAAAACCTACAGCCTGTCTCCTATTAAACACACCCTAAACAAGATATAGTTTAGCATTTATCCATTTGACAAAGATTGCATAGTTTTATACTACTTGGTGTTGACAAGAGTATAGTGGGAGTGACTAGGAAATGTAAATATATATACGTTGTGCATATTTGGCACCATTGATCTAAATTCGAAATGTATATAGTTTTGAACTAGACTTTTCATTTCAGAAATTTACCCAGTGGAAAAACTGAGCAACAGAAAGATATGAATATCTGCATATTGAGCATTTTTGCAATAGGATAATTTTTAAATTGCGTATTTATTCATGCTATTAAAAACTAAGCAACAGACATGTGATGGAAAACTAAGCAGCTGAAAAAAGTTACATAATTTTGTGCAAACAGAAAAACTTCAAAATGTATTGTTTAGCAAAACAAAAGCAAGTGGCAGACCCATATGGATAGTGAAATTTCTGTATTGTTTTAAGTATGTCATACATATATGATAACTATTAGTAATTATTATCTCTATGGTATAGGTTTTAGGTTTTGAGTTTGGGCAAGGACTGTGTTTGTGCACGTGTGTGTCTGTGTTTCAGTGTTAAATATTGTATACTCTACACATGACTTTTTTATTAAAATTAATTATACTAAGAATGAATGTATCAATAGGAGAGATCTCCCAAAGTGTTCTATTTATGTGGACATCTTATGCATTTGTTTTATGAATCACACTTCTCAGTTTTAGCCTTTGGTTTGTGCTTTTATATTATAGTTTCATGCCTAACATTATGTCTTTCACCTGGAAGGTACTCATTAGTTATTTGCATATTACATGACTGATTTAAAAATAAATGAATGTGGCTCGGCACCTGTTACTCAAGTGGCTAAGGCGCCAGCCACATACAGCTAAGGTGGCGGGTTCCAATCCAGCCTGGGCCCACCAAACAACAATGATGGCTGCAACCAAAAAAAATAGCCGGGCATTGTGGCAGGTGCCTGTGGTCCCAGCTACTTGGGAGACGGAGGCAGGAGACTTGCTTGAGCCCAGGAGTTGGAGGTTGCTGTGAGCTATGATGTCACAGCACTCTACCCAGGGGGACAGCTTGAGGCTCTGTCTCCAAAAATAAATAAATAAATAAAAATAAATGAATGTAGCCAAAAGGCATGTCCAAATATTCCTACCATTTTCTTTCAGGTTCTAATTCCTGCACTCGAGAGAGGACCAAGCAGATGTAGATTAGTTTTTTTTTTTCTCCGAACCCCCCGACTGCCTTTCCATTGATTCATTTTAAAAATGAAGTGAAACATTACTGTCTAATTATAACAGCAATCTGCTGCTCTGAGGTTTTCAAGTCCTATTTAAACCCCAAATTGGATTCCTCCAATGTCTGTATTCTTTCATCCATCCCTCTGATTTTTATTTCAAGGCCATCAAATCACTCAGCAATTGAGTCCATTTTTAAATCCATCACCTCCAGTCATTTTTTTTCAGTGCTTGCCTGTGAGATTGATAGAATCTAAGGAACTTTCTCTGTTGCTCTACACTTATTCATTGGCATGAACCTTACCAACATGCCCAAATCCTCCCTTAATATATTGAATCTCAGCCTTCTCTTCTGCCTTGTCCTTTCAAAATTAAAGATATAGATGTATGAGAAGATATTGGTATAGATATAAGTATGCTTATGTTTGGACTTTGGTTTGAAAGAGTGATTTGCATTATGACTGCTTATAATACTGCCTCAGTTCCTTGCAAAAGAGGAAATGACTGTATAAAATTACTACCAACTTTGTACTTCTTAGTCATGGAGAGAGCTTTTATGCAGCATGTCACTGTTACTGGCAATAGAAATGTGTCTCTTTTTTCAAGATGATTCACAACATGTTTATAGTTGTTGAGTTGCAGGATTTCTCCCTTTGCCCTCCTGTGATAAGCTTTGGTTTTATGAAAAGATGGGTCTTCATCCCTTGGGAATTTGGATAATGGCTGTTTAAATGCAGAGTTTCATAGAGGAGCATACTGAAGGCTGTGCAGTTGCCAGTGATGTGATTTTCTTCTTAATAATCTACACATTTTATATTTATCTGGTATTTTTACTGTCCAAAGTAGTTTTATTCTTGTTATGTTCATTACAATTCTTCATACTCACTACATCTCATTTGATCATCACCTCAATTCTATGATGAGAGAAATTCAGGTGTAATAATTTTTTCTTTTGTTAAAAAGAAGTTGTTGACTAAATAAGCAGTTAGCTAAAGATCACATGGTTCTTACATGGCACAATAATACTAAAATACAAATTATCTGACTCTTCTTTGTATATAAATTCATTCATGTTAATTAAGGAACCTAATGATTTTGAAATTTCTTGACAAATATAAAATTTACCTTCATAGAATATTGGCTTTTAGAGAGTTTATAGATAAGTTTCACTTACTCTAAACTTGTTTCTGTAACATAAATTAGGTCATATGTGATCCTGAAGAGAGCAATGTCGGTACAATGTGGACCTTGTGTTGGATCATACAGATTATTGCCTTTCACTCTGTAAATAAGGTGCTTTAAGCCTTCTTTGCATTTTCTTTTAAGCTTTGCTCCCCTTTTTAAGGTAAATAAATCTTACATTTACTCTAATTTTTCTTTAAGAAGAAATTTAGCACATCTTCTTAACTGTGCTAATATTTTTGTTGGAACTGTTACTGACTTTTTGAGCTATCATTATAAGTTTATTAGCGTCTAAATAATTAATGATAGTTTAAATATAAGAAGAGAAAGAGAATGAGTGGATATGAGATGTGTTTTCACATAGCAGCAACTGGACTTGCTGCTGGGTTACATCGGCATAGGGCACGTTGAATTGTGGGAATGGGGAAGCACGTGTTCAACAAATGGGATGTCCAAAATGCAGAGTGGGTTGTGTCAATGTTCTGGTGGTAACATACAATTTAGGATGTGAAAGAGGAGTGAAAAGTGAGAGGACATAGAGGACCAGGAATTTGGAGAAGAGGAATTCAAGAAGAAGGGATACTGAAATCAAGAAGGGCAAAGATGGGAGTAGAAATGGAGCTGAAGACTGAGAGCCAGGAGCTGAAGTTTGCGGTGGTCTCACGTGTGGAAGAGGAGCCCACATCTCCTCTACTGGCTGAAAGACTCCAGTAGTTCCCAGCAGGAATAGCACGGAAAGCTGAATTTATGGTTTAAGGGACACAAAGTGTTCCTCCATTTTCTTGGCATAGAAAAATATTGTCGAAAATTTAAAACTGCATATGCACTAATAATATGTGAATACTCAAAACTGTTGTTATGATGAAAGAGCTTTGCACTTTCTAATTTGGGATTCAGTTGGGCACCAACCTGGCATCAAGTGCCTGACTACAATGGATTTCCTTAAAGAGATTTCATATTTATTTTCTCATTGCTGCATAGGCCAGGTATGAAATGATTTTTCTTGTTAGCTAAGGATGCTGTACAATATATTCTTAGATGTGTGATGAAAAATAGTCTTCTAATTCTGTGTTCTTACAGTTATCTATTCTATTACTTATGGACACACAGCCTTATGTTACTCTTCAGAGGTTATTTTTAGAGAATTTGCTACTCTAATTTAGGCAAAGTGTAGTGCTCTGTCCTTGAGTCTCTAATAGCACTGTTTATGCTTTGTTATATCATTTGTCAAATTATATCATAATCATCTTATCTTCCTAGATATAAACCACACTCTGGTCTGTTAGCTTGCCAATGAAATGGTCTGTTCTGAGTTTTCCTTTTCCTACAGTGTCTAACAGAGTGTCTGCCGTGCAATGCCTTCTCCATAAAGGAAGAGAGGAAGGGAGAGATACTGTAGGGACCATCTCTGTCATTTTGGTGTATCCCTCAACATAGCAAACCCTATATTGTTCATTTGTTCAAAGCTGGACACTGGGATAAAATGATACCAAAGACTGACCTAGCCTCTGTTCTTGTAAAGCTTGGTTTGTGTCAGGCTTATCACACGTGATTAATAAATGCATTTAATTCATTTTAGTGCTTAGTAAGCACAAATTATGTCTAATTATATCTAATTATACTTAGATAAAATCACCTAAAGCTATTCATTTGTTATTTATTTGTGTCTCTGTTGCCTGGGCTAGAGTACCATGAGGTCACAACCACCTCAAACTTCTGGGCTCAAACAATCCTCCTGCCTCAGCCTCCCGACTAGCTGGGACTACAGGCACCATCACAATGCTTAACTAATTTTTCTATTTTTAGTAGAGATACAGTCTCTTTCTTGCTCAGACTAGTCTCAAACTCCTGAGCTCAAGGGATCATCCTGCCTTGGCCTCCCAAGGTGCTAGGATTACAGGTGTGAGCCACTGTGCCTGGCTGCCTAAATCTATTTGAAAAACATCACCATTCTTTCTCTGTCACTTAATTTCATTGGTTCTTGTCTGCATATTGGGATCTTCAGAATGTCCATTTAATTTGTTTGGGATAAAGCCACCAAGCCTTCACTTCTGCCATGTATGTGCCTCCATGGATCTCAGCTCCTAATAATGATAAGGGTAATACTTACTATATACACAATTCATTGAAGTTTATGTGGTGCCTACAAAGTCATCAGTGTCTTTCATAATCACAAATGTGTGAAGGTGCTATTGTATCTCCAGTATCACAAATTAGAATGCTGAGGTGGGGAGAGTAATTAAATGACATGCTGTTTTTAAAATTTTGAGGGAACTATAGAACGTTAGGCACTACAAGCTACTGTCTAAATTCACTTAGAGCTGTGCTCATACCCAAGATTTTTGAAAGGCAGCATATAAGGTACTTTTCATCCTTATATACTTCCTTTCTAAAATAACCAATAATAACCAGTAACTTATTTTTAGTAATTGCATAGAGTGCATATAAGTGTTAGACACTGCTAATCACTGAATCTATATCACCAATTAACCCCCACATATCTATCTTTTAAGAGAAATGTCTACCCTACTTGAAAAATAATCTCCTTTAAAAAATAAAAAGAACAGAGGTCGGGCATGGTGGGTCATGCCCGTAATCTTAGCACTCTCAGAGGCCTAGGCGGGTGGATTGCTTGAGCTCAGGAGTTGGAGACCAGCCTGAGCAAGAGCAAGACCCCATCTCTAAAAACTAGCCAGATGTTATGGTGAGCACATGTAGTTCCAGCTACTCGGGGGGCTGAGGCAAGAGAATCATTTGAGTCCAAAAGTTTGAGGTTGTTGTGAGCTATGAGGCACGGCATTCTACCAAGGGTGATAAAGTGAGACTCTGTCTCAAAAATAAATAAATAAATAAATAAATAAATAAATAAATAAATAAATAAAAAGAGAAGGGGACACTGAAGGGGCAATTTACTTGCGGTCTCACAACTGTAGCAAGGTACTTGCTGAGACCTCATGTCTGCAATTGCAAATGTGCTGCAACCATGAGCTCAAATGATATAATTCGCTTCGTTCATAACATTCATTATTCCCCAATGAATAAATCACACCAGGGTGCACCTACCTGCAGAGCAGATCCTGTGTTGGAATTCACCATTGCCCATGAATGCATATGGCTCTGTGTTGAACTTGATTCATCAGCTTTCTTGTGGAGAGCACATTTTAACCCTTAGTGCTCCTTCCTGCCCATGGATCTTAGCCAGGGCCACCTATATAACCAAGTACATTGTTCTAACTTTGAATCTTGAGAGGGTGAGTATATCATTGAGGTTCCTTCTTTATAGAATGCCTCAATTAGCCCCACTCCCACCCCCCATTCTGCAAACTAAAATGATAGGTAGTATTGCTAAACTATAGGAAACCACAAAAATAAAAATGTGTCTTCATATCCTTTCCAAAGGACAAATGATACTAAAATCAAACCTACATTTATAGACATGGAAGCAAATTAAGTGGCTCTTAATAGAATAGAAACTAGCCCTGGGTGATTTTCTAGCTTAGTCTGAATTATTTGAATCATGGCATAATTTTAAAAAGATATGATACTACACACTAATCAACCCATTATATAATAAAATCATCAATATTCTTTCAGATCTTGCAACTTATCCTAGTTAGGCAGATATAGCTAAGTATTTATATATTTCCCACAGTAATAGTATAGCCCTCAGTCAAAAGTGAATTTGGGAATCTTGCATTTAGACAAATATAGTTGAAATAACATGACAATGTGGGAAGATACAATTTTATAAGTAGATATTCTTCCATTTTTGCTAAAGCAAGCTATACATATATATATCTCCTTTATTTGTACACATCTTGAAATATGTGTGTGTGCATGTATGCATTTGTGTGTATATGTCGCAAACTACCTATGCATCTATCTTAAACGATGTGGTTTTTTAATCCATCAAAAGAATCTTCGTTTTTGAAAGTCTAAGTGAAAAGCTGCCTTCAGCTGAGACGTATTTAACTTTCTGACAGGTATAAGGATTCTAACCCCCAGGGACTAGCACTTTTCTTTTCAGAGCTATCTCCTATCTTTGTGACCCTCTGGGAGGAACCAGCAATATTCTGTGCATTCGTTATGGGTAGAGTAATCCAGAAGTGTCTACTCATTTGCTTCCTAATAGGGCAGAGTTGGGTTGGTAATGAATGAAATCTGCTTTCTTTTTTGGAAGTATACAATCTTGGGAAGGGATCTGAAAGGTATTCTAGACTATGCCTTATAAACCAGACATAAAGAATTTAGTAAGCAATTTTAAGAGAAAATATAATTTCCAATTTTTTTTGACATGTAAGGGGTCTTTTACTTAAAAATTGTTACAAATATTTTGTAAGAAAATATGTATACTCATTCCTGATCTCTAATAGAAAATAGAAATTAATTAAAATAATAAAATAATATATATTATATTAATTGTGTGTCTTAAGAAATTGTCTTCAGCTTTATGATAAATAGTATAGTACAATTTTATGCGTAAACCTTCCGAGGATATTATTATATAAGATAGACAGTATCACACAGCACAATAATTGAATAAGTATGTCCTTTGTTAGTTATACTTCTGAAGATAAAAAAATTCGGCCTAAAATTAAGCTTCTTGGAATTGGACTTCATCAGTGATCTTAAGATCACCTAGAGATCACTGAAAAAAAATTGCTTGGTTACTTTAAGATTTCGGGGGGATGCTATAGTTGGAATGTATGTGTCATTCCAAATAGTATTTGTGGGAACATAATACCATGTGATTGCATTAATTAGGTAGGACTATTTGTAAGTGATTAATGCATGAATGCTCCACTTTCGTGAATATGACTAGTCCTGTTATAAAAGAAGACGAAGGGAGTATGCTAGCCACTTTTTGCCCTTTTGCCCTTCTGTCATGTGAGTACATAGTATTCATCCCTTCCCATATGTGAGGACAAGAAGTCACCATCTCGGAAATAGAGAGCAAGTTCTTACCAGACACCAAATTTGTTGGGGCCTTGATCTTAGACTTCTTAGCCTCCAGAATTATGATAAATACATTTCTATTATCTGTGATATTTTGTAACATTAGCCTGAGTAGATGAAGATGAGGAATATTTTTTTTTACTTCAGTAAACATACTATGTTGTGATATTTAATTTTTTAAGTCAAAATTCAGTTGGAGAATGGGTATTCTTACAATTACTTACATAAATTGATGGTGATATTTTTCTTCTTAAGCTATGAAGGAATAAAAATTGTTTAAATGGAATGTTTTGTGGGTTTAAATAATATTCTTTGTTTTTTTGTTTGTTTTTTTTAGAGACAGAGTCTCACTTTATTGCCCTTGGTAGAGTGCTGTAGAGTCACAGCTCACAGCAACCTCCAACTCCTGGGCTTAGGCAATTCTCCTGCCTCAGTCTCTCAAGTAGCTGGGACTACAGGTGCTTGCTACAATGCCCGGCTACTTTTTGTTGCAGTTTGGCCAGGGCCGGGTTTGAACCTGCCACCCTTGGTATATGGGGCTGGTGCCCTACTCACTGAGCCACAGGCACCACCTTTAAATAATATTCTTAACTTCCTATTCATTGGGCATGAGATTTTGCCCTTACTACTAAAGAAAAGGTTTTCAGGATTCATGAATACTTATGTATTCTTGTTCTTAAGGTCTCTTAAATCCCTGCCTTTGTAGGGCTCCAAGCTATGAGTATGTCAACTTCAATCCAACTGTTAACACAAAAACTTCTTCCTCCAGAAAAATAAACTCCTCATGATGAAGACACAATCCATTAGTTTTTAATTAGAAAAATATAAACTATCTTTGGAGAATATAGCTTGCTTACAATCAATTATATATATTTCTCTAGAAAGAACTATCCCATTGATATTGCCCTATTAATTCTATTAACAGGTATTTCTCTGTCTTTATTTCTAATATATTTTAATAGATATGCATTAATCCTGAATAAAGTCACTTTTGTCCTAAAAGTTTGATTTGAAATCCTCTAATCTTGACACAATCAATCCTAGTCCAGTTCATATTCTTCAGTCTTCTTTATGTCAGATGACTATTTATTTCATATAAACAATCTCTTCCCACTTTAATCCAATAATAGCAAAAGATGATAGAGCCATTTCTAATCCTTGGTGAATGTTACTTTTACTTTTTTCCACTACATGCTAATAACATTAGCAAATTGTAAAATCTTTATACTAGTGTCTCAGTTTCCTCTTTTAGAAAATGATGTTCATACTACCCCCTATCTTATAGGTGCTGTCAATATTAAATATTAATAAATTAAACATAAGTTAATTTACTAAATATTAATAAATATTAAATATATACAAACAATAAGATTTATTACATACACAAGTATAGTAATTGCTTTTCCCAATAATTTATATTCAGTTTTAGACAAATTATACTCCCTAGTTCATATTCCATGCACCCTTTACATCATCAGAGAACTTAAACAGTCATTTATAAAGGCTATGGTTTTCACAAATGTTTAAAAGAACATTTTATATCACTTTGAAGTAAACTATGGTAAAATTTGGCAGCCTAAGACAATGAATATTATATCTTAATTATTATTCTCATTATTCACTCTTTAATCACTAAGAGAATATTTTGTACTAGTCTATGAACAATAATATTGGAGGAGGGAGAATCTATGAACAGAGTAAGAAATCAAAGTAAGAACACAAACATATCAAGTCAATGTCAAATTTACTATCTTACTAACTTCAAAAAAAATTCTAAGTGAATTAAGAATTCAACTAGACACAACAAATAAATTTTATTGAAATTTATAATATCACAAATAAATTATGTATTAAATATTCTCAATTGAAAGTAATAATAGTGAGTGTTAAATTTTAATTTCTTAGTTAATAAACAAAATTAGAACATTTCAGATTAGCAAGGGAGTGAAATCAGCAAAATGGAAGATTAGGAGTTTCCAGTGCTTATGCCCTCACAGAAACATCAACCTAAACCACCTATGCATGAAAGTATTTTCACAAGAGTCAAAGAATCTAGGTAGGTAATTATAGACATATAGATATAACAGATATATCCCCAGGTAGAGAAAAGAAATTTTAAGAAATGAATGGGCAGGAATAACAGTTTCATGTTACCTGTATCATTCTTCCCCCAAGTCTGCATGGAACAACATGGGGAGAGATGCACTCCATGTGAGGGAAGGAGAATTTAATGAGCACATGACTTCACCATGGACCCTCTACCAGACCCACCCAGTGGACCCTGGTGCCAGGCCACTCTCTGAAGTTCCAGGCTTTGGTATTATTGTTTATTTCCAGGATTCAGGCCAACCCACATGGACTCATGAGCCACCCATTTCCCTCAGATCCAGGCTCCAAGTTTTTCCCAATGCCAGGCCAACCCCTGCAACCCAAGGCACCAGACCAGCACACATGGACCCAGGCTGCAAGCTGGCCCCCATGGCTCTAATAAGAAAGTCAGCCCCCATGGACGTAAGCTCCAGACCCCCAGCTCAAGGCTACCCATGAATACAGATACTAGGCCTAATTAGTCAAAACAGGTGTCAGGCCAGCCACCACAAACTTAGGACAAGGTTCATCCCTGTGGACTCAGTCACCAAACCATCAGGCCAGCCTGTGCAGACACAGGCTCAAGGCCTATCCAGAATCTCTGGACAGGCTAACTTTTAGAGGGTTTTCCTAGCCAATGCCAGTTTGTAAAGACTAGAAGCAGCACTTACTTTATCAAATGTAGTACAAGAATGTAAGACCACTAGGATCACAAATAATCAAGGAAATATAAACCACCAAAGAAACAAAATAAAGCGACCCTAAAGAAATGGATGTCCATAGACAAAATCTTAAAGAAATTCAGTACTACATGAGAATACAGAATAGACAGGCAACTAAACACAATAAAAAAAAATATATCAATCAGTAAAGAGTAGAACCTTATCTCTAAAGTACTAAAAGAAAAATAATTGTCAACCAAGAATACTATACCCTGAAATAGAGCTAAAGACCTTCTTAGATAAACAAAATCTGAGTAATTAACCAACACTAGAAAATCTGAGTAATTTACCACCACTCATGCAAGAAAGAATTCTTTCCATTGCAACAAAAGAACACTAAAGTATAAAACTCACTGTAAATGTAATAATCATTATAAATGTAAATGAATTAAAGTTCTTAATCAAAAGACATGTAGTGACTGAATGATTTAAAAAATATAAAAAACTAGATTCAACTATATGCTGTTTACAAGAAATTGACTTTAACCTAAAGTCCTCTCATAGGCTAAAAGTAAATGGATAGAAAAAAAATATTCTGGAATGCATAGAAAGGTGAGCAGAGGTGATTATATTTATATCAGACAAAACTGTCACAAGGGACAGAGAAGGTCATTATGTAATGATAAAAAAAAGTCAATTCATAAAGAAGATAACACAATTTTAGAGAAATATGCTGCCAGTATTGGAAGAACTAACTATATAATGAAAATAGTAATTGAAGTATAAGGAAAATTTTCAGCAAAGGGAGATAGTAGGAGACTTTAATATCCTAAAATCAACAATGAATAGATCATTCAAACAGAAAAAAATAAGAAAACACTAAACTGGAGCAGTACTATAAGCAAAATGGACCTATCAGCTATGTACTGATTTCATCCAACTACAGCAGAATACACATTCCCTTTAAGCACACATGAGTATTCTTCAAGATTTATCATATAGTAGGCCTGATAGAAGACTTAACGAATCTTGAAATCATATAAAGTATTTTTTTGACCACATGGTATAAAACTGAAAACTGAAAAACCTCATAAACTGAAAAACCTTATTTAAAAAAATATTTTTTTATACCACATGGTATAAAACTGAAAACTGAAAAGTTTGAGGTTGCTATGAGCTATAACACCATCACACTTTACCAAGGGCAACAAAGTGAGACTCCATCTCAAAGAAAAAAAAAAAAGAATATGTCAAGGATGCTCACTCTCACCACTTCTATTCAACATAGTATTGAAAGTCCTACTCAGAGCAGTTGATTTAAAGAGAAAGAAAGAGAGAAAGAGAGAAAGAGAGAAAGAGAGAAAGAAAGAAAGAAAGAAAGAAAGAAAGAAAGAAAGAAAGAAAGAAAGAAAGAAAGAAAGAAAGAAAAAAAAGAGAGAGAAAGAAAGAAAGAATTATTCAAAGCAAAAAGAGCAAAGAAAATTTCTCTTTTTTCACATGGTATAGACTCCATCAAAAACTGTGAAAAATTAATCAAAATCAGTAAAGTTGAAAGATCAAAATCAACACACAAAAATTAGTTGCATATCTATGCAATAACAAGTAACTATCCAAAAAAATGACAAAACAATTCCATTTAAAATAACATAAAAAATACTTAGGCATTTAACCAGAGAGGTGAAAGACCTACACCCTGAAAACTATAAAACATTGATGTAAGAAATTAAGAGAGATACAAAATAAATGAGAAAAAAAATTGTTTCTGGTTAATGCAAGGGTACAAATAAACAGGTCACAATATTTGGATTTGTTAGGTAGAGTCCCTCTTGTAGTTGTATCCCAAACCAAAAAGTATGCCGTACATCTGTACATTGTGCCCATTAAGTGGGAGCAACCCAAACCCCTTCTCATTCTCCTGTCTCCTCCTCTCTTAATACCCCTCTCCCCAACTTGAATTGAAATGAGTTTTTCCCCTCTGCTGGCATGAATTAGATTACCTACTGGCTTCGTACTGGTATTGAATACATTGGATATTTGCTTTTCGATTCTTGTGATATTTTACTAAGAAGAATGTGTTTCAACTCCATCCAGGTTAATACAAAAGAGTCACCATCTTTTTTGTGGCTGAATAATATTCCACAGTATACATATACCACAGTTTGTCAATCCATTCCTGAGTTGTTGGGCATTTAGATTGTTTCTACATCTTGGAGATTATACATTGAGTGCAGTAAACAATTAGTGCAAATGTCTTTATAATAAATGTTTTCTTTTTCTTCTGTCTAGTAGTGGCATTGTGAGGTCAAATGGGAGACCTAATTTAAGGCATCACATCACCTAATTTCAAAATTTACTACAAAGCAATGGAAATCAAAACAGGGTGATTCAAACATAAATACACACATATAGACTGATAGAACTGAATAGAGAACTCGGAAAATAAGTCATTGCATTTGCAGTCAGTCAACTGATCTTCCACAAAGATGCCAAGAATACACAATGAAGAAAGGATAGTCTCTTCAATAAATGCATGTCCACATGCAGAAGAATGAAATTAGATCCACATCTCAAACCATATACAAAAATCAATTCAGAGTAGATTGAAGACTTAAATGTTAAGATCTCCCTGGAGACAGTGACTCATACTTGTAGATGGGAGGATCATTTAAGGCCAGGAGTTCAAGACTAGCCTGAGCAACACAGTGACATAACCATCTCTACAAATAATAACAATAATAACAATTATTATTATTAATTAAAAAAACTTAAACCCACTTGGCATTCTTCCTTTCTTTCTTTGGAATGCCACACTATTCTCTAACTCCTTTTCTCTCCTCTTTCCCCACCCTTCTCTTCTCTCACTTTCTGCCCTCTGTTCTCTGCTCTCTACTCTCTCTCTTTCTCATCTCTTCTCCCCACTCTCTTCCTATTCTCTAATATAAAATGAACTTATACTTTTATATTCTAATATTGGCCTAGAGAAATTCTTTTCTTATCCTGTGATCAGCACCTACTAAGAAACTGAGCATTTGTCAAAGCTATCATTTGGGGGCCCACACACGAACTTCAAAAAGTCACATCTCTACCTCTGCAGGGGAGAAATCACTTTTCTCGTCTCCTATAAGAGAACCATCTCTTTCTTTTCTAAAATTAAAAAAAAAAGTTAAACCCAAACCTAAAAACAAAATTAACCAATTTTATGGAATGTAAGCTTAATAAAAATCAAATTTAAAAAATTATTAACCTTTACATCTCTGCATTCCTTAATATAAATATGCTAATATTCCCATTTTATGGCTGATTCATAACATTGGACTATATAATTTATAAGGCTCATAATTTATTAAGTACATCATTATTATAGGTACATAATTGTTCTATATCTTTATCAGGTATATGTGATGTTTTGACACAGGCATGCAATGTGAATTAACCAAATCAGGTAATTAGGGCATCCATCAGTTCAGATATTTATTGTTTCATTGTGTTAGGAACATTCAAATAACTCTTTTTTTAAAAAATTTCAGATTAATATGAAGGTACAAACGATTAAGTTACAATGTTCGCATTTGTTAGGTAAGGACCAGATCTTTGTTGTAATTGTGCCCCTCACCCAGGAGTTGTGCCATATACCCTTATATTGTGCCCATTAGAAGAGAACACACTAATCCCCCTCTCTCTTGACCTCTCCCTTTCCTCCTCCCCTAGCTTGAATTAAATTGAGTTTTTTCCTTGTGTGAGTGTGTATTAGTTCATCTACTGGCTTCATATTGGGTGTACGCCATTGGTGCCTTAGCCACTTGAGCCACAGGCACTGAGCCTAAAGTCTCCATTTTTATGGGTGAATAGTATTTCATCATTTATATGCACCACAATTTATTAATTCATTCATGGTTTAACGGGCACTTGGGTTGATTCCACATCCTGGCAAATGTAAATTAAGTGGCAATAAACAATCTAGGGCAAATGTCCTATGATAAAATTATCTTTCTCTTCTGGGTAGATACCTAGTAATGGAATCGCAGGATCAAATAGGGGGTCTATTTGGAGTTCTTTGAGGATTCTACATAATTCTATCCAAAGAGGCTGTATTCATTTGCAATTTCACCAAGTGTTCCCTTCTCTCCACATCCATGCCACCATCTGCAGATTTGGGACTTTGTGATCCTCAATCTGTTGGAAGCTGTTCCCACTGGGATTAGGTAATATCTCAGGGTAATTTTGATTTGCACTTGTCTGATGATGAGGGACAACGAACATTTTTTTCACATGTTTTTTGGCCATTCATCTGACTTCTTCAGAAAAGGTTCTAATCATATCTCTTGCCCAGAAACAGATGGGATTTTTTGCTCTTTTATTGTTGATTAATTTGAATTCTCTATAGAGAATCAAATAAGTACATGTGAATTCTCTGCAGAGAATCAAATAACTCTTTTAATTATTTTAAAACATATTCTAACCTACTATTAATTATAGTCACTTTGTTGTGTTATCAAATATTCTTCATTCTGTCTAACTATCTGATTACATTCTTGCATCCATTAACCATTTCCACTTTCTTTCCTCCTCCCCACTACCTTCCCACCACCAGGTAGCCATCATCTTACTATCTTCATGAGATCATTTGTTTTTCATGTTTAGGTCCAATGTGAATGAGAACATGAGAGATTTGTCTTCCTGTGCTTGGCTTATTTTGTTTAACATAATCTTCTCCAGTTCCAACTATGCTATTGCAAGTGGCAGCATTTCATTCTTTTTGTGGTTTTATAATATTCTATTATGTATATGTGCCACAGTTTCTTTATCCTTTCATCTGTTGTTGGAAACTTAGGTTGATTCTTGGCTACCGTGAATAGTGCTGAATTAAGCAAGAGAGTACAGATATCTTTTTTATATACTGATTTTTCTTTCTTTAGTTATATACCAAGCAGTGAGATTGCTGGGGCTTATGGTAGTTCCAGTTTAGTTTTTAGAAGAACCTCCATCCTGTTCTCTATAGTGATTGTACTAATTTACATTCCCACCAACAACATATATGGGTTCTCCTTTCTCTTCATCCTCACCAGCAATCCATATTACATGTCTTTTGAATAAAGCCATTTTAACTGTGGTAAGATGATATCTTGAATAGTTTTGACTTGCATTTCTCTGATGACTAATGATGTTGAACATTTTGTTGCATATCTGTTGGTTATTTGTATGTCTTCTTTTGAAAAATGTCAATTCCTATCCGCACATTTTTTTTCTTTCCTTTCATTTTTAATTTCAAAATATTAACAGGGTGCAAATGTTTTTGTCACATATATAACTTTTATTATTCTTTAGTCAGGGCTATAAATGTGCCCATCACTCAAATGGTATTCAATTGTACCTGCTAGGTAGGTTTTTACCCTTCTTCTCTTTCCCCCACCCCTTATTGATTTCTTTTTTTTTAATAAAAAAATTGTATTTACTTGGAAGCATTCAGAATGTCAACAAAAAAGCTGCAACCTTTTTTTTGCAATTACAGAGTGGTATTCAGTTAACAGAACAACAATTATTTTGTATAATCAGCATCAGAGACAACTGAAGATGAAAAATCTACCATCCCTATATATAACGAATGTGTGCTGTGCACCAACAAGAACCTGCTTTAAATTTCCATGCCAATTTACAAGCCCCCATACTGTACCAGGCAAGGTTAGTAGCTATTGAAAGTACCACCAGGACAGGGTTCTCTAAAGACATATTCGGTAGTGTGTTAACTATATAAAAAAAGACACTGTACAGTTTAAAAACAAGTCTTACACAGCCTTACATTTCAATTTTTTTTTCTTTAAAAGGAGTGAATTATGTACAGGGGGGTTAAATGCTTTATAGACAAGAAAAAAAACTGTGCCAGAACCAACTTACTCGCCATCATCTTCCTCCTCCTCTTCATCTCCCTCGTCTTCCTCCTCTTCCTTCTTTTTCTTGTTTTTCTCAGCCTTGACGACTCCCTTTTTCACTGTATCAGACTTTCCTTTAGCTCGGTATGCAGCGTATTTTTCCTTCAGCTTTGCAGCCTTCTTTTCATAAGGCTGCTTGTCATCCACAGCAGTGTCATTCTACATCTCTCCCAGCTTCTTTGCAACATCACCAATGGATAGGCTGGGATGTTCTCCTTTGATTTTTGGGCAATACTCAGAACAGAACAAGAAAAAGGCCGAAGGAGGCCTCTTGGGTGCATTGGGATCCTTGAACTTCTTTTTTGTTTCCCCTTTAGGAGGGATATAGGTTTTCATTTCTCTTTCATAATGGGCCTTGTCTGCCTTTGCCATATCTTCAAATTTTCCTTTCTCTTTAGCAGACATGTTCTTCCACCTCTCTGTGCACTTCTTAGAAAACTCTGAGAAGCTGACTGAAGCATCTGGGTGTGTCTTCTTGTGCTCCTCCCAACAAGTTTGCACAAAAAATGCATATGATGACATTTTGCCTCTCGGCTTCTTAGGATCTCCTTTGCCCATGTTTAG
>CAUYTI010081949.1:0-38259 GCA_963575145.1 Galago senegalensis
CCCAGCTACTTGGGAGGCAGAGGCAGGAGACTCGCTTGAGCCCAGGAGTTGGAGGTTGCTGTGAGCAGTGAAGCCACAGCACTCTACCCAGGGGGACAGCTTGAGGCTCTGTCTCAAAAAAAAAAAAAAAAAAAAAAAAAACCCTATCAATCTAAAATTCCTGGCATCTCATACCAAGCAGTCTGGTCTTCAATACAATGTATGACTTTTCTATCAAACTATATGTTAGATAAAGGCGGATATCACGCCACATAAATTATTTTCCTGTCAAATATTATTAAAAAGCAAAGATTTCTTAAAGTGATACCAAAAACACAATTCACAAGAGAACAAATGGATAAACTGATTTTCGAAATAAAAATGCTTGTTTGTTTTTTTCTTTCTTTTTGAGATAGTCTTGCTGCATCTCCCTGGGTAGAGTACTGTAGCTTCATCATAACTCACAGCAACCTCAAACTCTTGGGCTCAAGCAATCCTCTTGCCTCAATCTCCCAAACAGCACCCACCACAACACCCAGCTAATTTTTCTATTTTTTTGTAGAGACAGGGTCCCGCTCTTAACTCAGGCTGGTCTTGAACTCCTGATTACAAGTGATCCTCTAGCCTTGGCCCTCCAGGGTGCTAGGATTATAGACATGAGCAACCACACCCAGCTAAAAACTCTTGCTTTTAAGAGATTAACGAGGGCGGTGCCTGTGGCTCAAAGGAGTAGGGCGCAGGCCCTATAAGTTGGAAGTGGCGGGTTCAAGCCCAACCCTGGCCAAAAACTGCAAAAAAAAAAAAAAAGAGAGAGAGAGTAATGAGACCCAGTGACTATAGTCCTAGCTGCTTGGGAGGCTGAGGCAAAAGGATCTCTTAGACCCAGGAGTTCGAGGTTGCCTTTAGCTAGGCTGAAGCCACTGTACTCCGGCCTTGGGCAACAGAATGAGATTCCTTTTTTTTTTCTTTTTTGTAGAGTATCTTCCTCGGTAGAGTGCCATGGCATCACACAGCTCACAGCAACCTCCAACTCTGAGCTTTGGCGATTCTCTTGCCTCAGCCTCCCAAGTAGCTAGGACTACAGGTGCTCTCCATAGCACCCAGCTATTTTTTTGTTGCAGTTGGCTGGGACCGGGTTTGAAGCCACCACCCTCGGTATATGCAGCTGGTGCCCCTACCCACTGAACCATAGGCACCACCTGAGATTCCCTCTTAAAAAAAAAAAAAAATGCAGATGAAAGAATGAAAGGATAAGCCGCATAATGGTTTGTAAAGCATGTACATGATAAAAGACTCCCACACCCATCCGCAATACAGAAAGAATTCTCAACATCCAACACAGTCAGGGCCTGTAATCTTACCACACTGGGAGGCCAAGGCAGGAGGATAGCTTGACACCAGTTCAGATCCAGCCTGAGCAAGAATGAGACCCTATCTCTACAAGAAACAGAGAAATTAGCTGGGCATGATGGTAGTGACTGTAGTCCCAGCTTCTCAGGAGGCTGAGGCAAGGGGATTGCATGAGTCCAGGGGTTTGAAAGGTTATAATAAGCCACCAACACACTACTCCAGATAGGGATCCTATCTCAAAAGAAAAAAAAAAAAGAAAAAGAAAAACAATCCAATTTATTAAAATGGACAAAAGATTTGAATGAATACTTCACCAAAGAATGTACAGAACTTATAAACAAATATGTGAAAACAGTTTAATAAAGTCATTAGTGAAAAGTAGCACAAGATAACACTCCCCAAGTATTAAACTAGCTAAAACTTATTTGTTTTTATTTTTGGAGACAAGCGTCTTACTTTGTCACCCTTGGGAGAATGCCATAGCATGGGCAGCACCTGTGGCTCAGTGAGTAGGGCTCCAGCCCCATATACTGAGGGTGGTGGATTCAAACCCAGCCCCAGACAAACTGCAACAAAAAAATAGCCCGGTGTTATGGTGGGTGCCTGTAGTCCTAGCTACTTGGGAGGCTGAGGCAAGAGAACTGCCTAAGCCCAAGAGCTAGAGGTTGCTGTGAGCTGTGACTCACAGCACTCTACTAATGCAATAAAGTGAGAGACTCTTGTCTCTTAAAAAAAAAAAAAAAAGAAGAATGTCATAGCATCATAGCTCACAGCAACCTCAAACTCTCAGGCTCAAGAGATCCTCTTGCCTCACCCTCACAAGCAGCTGGGACTACAGGCGCTCGTCACAATGCCTGGCTATTTTTTTCAGAGATTAGATCTTGCTCTGGCTCAGGCTGGTCTTGAACCTGTAAGCTCAGGCAATCCACCCGCCTTGGCCTCCTAGAGTGCTGAGATTACAGACATCGCGCCCAGCTAGAATAGCTAAAATTCAAAACATACCATTCTAGTTTTGATAAGGATTTAAAGCAACTGGGCCAAGACCTGGAGGGTAAGAGGAGGACAAAAAAAATAAATAAAATAAAGCAACTTGGCCAGGCATGGTGGTATGTGCCTGTAGTCTCAGCTAATCAGGAAGATCAACTGAGGTCAGGAGTTTAAGGCTACAGAACACCAGGATTGCTCCTATGAATGGCCACAGTACTCCAGCCTGGGTAACATAGTGAGACCCCATCTCTGAGAAAGAAACAAACGATTTAAAAGCAACAGGAACTCTTTTACCTCAAGCACTGCTAAGAAGAATGTAAAATGGTACAGCCACTTTGGAAGACAACGTGGCTGCTTCTTCCACATAAACATAAACCTACCAATTAGAAGATCTAGCAATTCCTATCAGAGGTCATTTACTTAGACCCTAAAGGTAGTTTATATATGTGTACGTAAAGCTATAGATGAGGTTCAAAGCAGCTTTATTCATGATAGCAAAAAAACAAGAACCAATCCAAATGTTTATCCACAGGAAAATGAATGCACAAATAGGAAGCTGCATTTCCATACAACCACTCAAACAATAGAAAGAAACAAACTCTGATACAGATGACAACAAAAATAAATCTGAGCTCGGCGCCTATAGCTCAACGGGCTAAGGCGCCAGCCACGTACACCTAAGGTGACGGGTTCGAATCCCCAGCCCGGACCCGCCAAACAACAATGACGTCTGCAACCAAAAATAGCCAGGCGTTGTGGCGGGCGCCTGTGGTCCCAGCTACTTGGGAGGCGGAGGCAGGAGACTCGCTTGAGCCCAGGAGTTGGAGGTTGCTGTGAACTTTAATGCCACGGCACTCTACCCAGGGGGACAGCTTGAGGCTCTGTCTCAAAAAAAAAAAAAAAAGTTGGGGGTGATCCAGATTTCTCAGGGTGTGGCCAACTAATGGACAAGGGCCCCAAACCCCAGAGAAGACGCAAAACTGGGGGGCAGGGAGTGAGAACTCTGGAGAACTCTCAGAAACAGGGGAACAACAGTGTGGAATGAAAACTCAGGAAGAAAACACTATGCTTCAAAATTATTTTTTAAAAAAACGGGTAAAATGTCTGCAAATTTCAAATCACAGACAAAAATATATACCTATATACATATAAACTAAGCAAATACATGGCAAAATGTTAACCCCCAGCTCCTAACAGCGGGGCACGCAGCCCTCCTTTGTGCTTTTATAGGGAAGCCAAAGATGAATCACGTGGATGGCTTTGGGGCAGTATTTATTAGCAGGACCATTAAAAACAGGACTGCCGTGCATATGATCCCACCTGATCTTTCCAACCAGCTTTGTACCCCACTTATACGGAAGAGATGAAAAGACTAAGTCTGAGCTTGAAGAGATGCCGTCACACCTCCCCAGCTCCAGAGCCCAGGTTCTTGTCTACCGGGTAAGGAACATTTAGAGTCAGGGCAGCAATTACTCCTAGAAATCTTCCACCATCCACAAACCTATACTTCCGCTTACACTCAGACAGACTCTGCCCCACCGCCCTCACCCCAGAAGTCCAAACTGGCAAACGCCTTTAGGACCAAGGCCCTGCACGGGGCGTGGGGCAGCCTGCACCGTGCATCCCGGTTCCCCTTCGGGGCTCTTCCATATGGCTTGTCTGGCGCTACGGGAAAATCCTCCTGGCGTCTCAGTGCACATAACACTCCTATTTTTAGTCTCTTAGAATAACAACTCTGGCTGAGATAGATGTCGAGTGACAAGTTTTATAATTAGGGCCCAAATAGAGGCCTACTAATAATTTGCTTCTAAGACACAGTACTGCAATTCTTTCATTCTGGCTGGATCAGATGCACGGAGATCATACTAAGTTTAAGATGAAATGACAGCTACTGACGCCGGACAAATGGGGACATTCAGAGAAGGCTTCCCACAGCTTCGTGGTTTTTATAACCACTGTGTTGGCCCTTTTAAGAGTCATAGGCAGCAGGGGCAAAGGCTCTGCTCTTAGCAGCCACAGCACCATAAGGTACAAAACCCATTTAAGAAAGAGCAGTAATACCATCCCCCATACAAAAAGCATTTTAATGAAAGTCAGAAAACCTAAATTCTTTCTCCCCCTTAAGTTAAAGAAAGCACACATTCCTTCATGGCTTTGCCCTCAGAAACAATGTATCTGAGCAGCTCACGGACAGAAAATTATGTTATTTGAGTAATAGAAGGGCTTCTCATCATTATACACAAACCATCAAAAAAGTGACAGCACACTCAGTGTATCAGAACCCACTGTTGGGAAATGAGTCTGGTCTAGATCTCTCTGTCTTCATGCCGGGGCTGTTTGGTCTGGCTGTTATTGACTGTTTTTAAGGGTTAGAGAAAAAAGCAAATCAAGAAGCAGAATAAAGAAAAAAATACTTTTATTCATGAAAAGCCACAGATAACCTAAAAAGACCACATGAAGTCCTTTCTACTTACTACTAAGAAGAAAAAATACTGCATGTAACATATGCCATTAACAAAAGAAAGAAAGCATAAAAATTGGAGGTGTTTGCCTTCTCAACATGAGAGATTTACCTACTCAAAGCAGAATCATAATCCAAATTGCCAAACTTGAATTCTTTGTTTGGAAAGCACTATACAATTCAACGTCCCTTTAGTGTAAATCTCTTGTGATTCCCACTGAAGCTTAATGACGAAACCAAGAGAGGAACGTTCTGTTTTCAGGGAATATAGCAGATCAGTGGGCAAAGGTAGGGTAACCAGATCACACAGGACGCTCTGGGGACGGCCACCTGATGAGCTCCTCTTTTAGGCAGTCAATCATGTGCCCATCACGGCTGGCAGAATGAACCTGCCAAATCCACAACACCAATGCCAGAGTGTGTGAGCGAGTGTACGTTCAGAGGGAGCATTTCAAGGGCAATGCCAAGGGGGGATTTTGGCTCTGTTTCTAAGAACAGAACAGGCAGTCACCTGCAGGCCTCGCCCCAGATACACGGGAACAATGACAGGCACACAATCACCCTTTGCTTTCTCAGGAAACCAAGAAAGGACAGCAGGCAAGGCCTCTCCCCTCCGTCAGCCACTAGCCTTGATCAGTTACACTGCCCAGACTGAGTGTCCTATCCACAGTGAGTTAAGATGAGAGAGAAATTTGGTCTTCACTTGAAAACTCAACATTCTTTATTGGGAACGGAGATTCAGTTTTGTGGGATTTGAAACAATTCTAGAGATGAATGGTGGTGATGGCTAGATAATAATGTGAATATACTTAATACCACTGAACGATACATTTAAATATGTTCATAATCAGTTTTATGTTATGTGTACTTGACAAAAATATTTTTAAAAAAATACTGGTGAAATCTTAATGCTCAGAGATTTCTGCAGTTGGGCTCCTAAAGTGAACATAAAAGCAACTTTTCCTAACCCCATTCTCCCAGGTGATGAATCACAAATAGGTCTGAATATAAATGTGCTCTGGGTCCACACTGTTCACCTCTGACATATCTCTCCAGTTGCTCTGCAAATAACCCCTGGATGAGGACCAAGTCGTATGCTTTGTCTCAGAGCAAACGTAGGAGTCCTGTTTTATTGAACATCCATGCAGGGTGATGTAATGCTTAAAATACATAACAGCAAGAATCCTCAGCATCATCACAGCCAGCTTCAAACGCAGCAGCTGCCATGTCTTTCTGACACTTGTTGCTGTGGATAGAAGGAATGCGATTCTGGGAAAACTCCCCATCCGCCCACTTGGCCGTCCACTGATCTAAAGCAGTCTGCTGGCATGATGATTATACACAGCAATTAGATATAGTGAAGAGAGGATTCAAGTCTATAAAATGAAAGTCCAGGGACACAGCAGGACAAAGAAAACTAAGACTTAACAAGGAGCTTGGCTCCTGACAGTCTTCTAATGGAACAATAACTGTCATGTGCTGCGCCTCCACAGCCAAGCCCAGGACAACCCAGGATTACCCACAGCGCTTCCCTGGACACTGATGTGCCCTTCTCCATGCCCCTCCCAACCCTGGACACTGATGTGCCCTTCTCCATGCCCCTCCCAAAGGCCATGAAAAGGGATCTGACTGCTCTAGGTCTTGTCTGCCTGTGGTCCTATTGGTCCCACCCTCTTGTCTGCCTGTGGTCCTATTGGTCCCACCCCCTGTGCTAATCCACCCTTCCCTTTCCCTCAGGCCCTTTCCAGACACCTTACTGTCTCACACTTTAATCTCAAACCTTCCTCCCTCAGAAACCAATTAACTCCTAGTCCATGAAGACTAGAGCCATCCCCTTACCCATGAAGCCTTAACAGACAAGTCACAAAATTACCTTATTATGACCCTATGTTGCAAATATGACAACAGTGTTCCCTGGCCAGTTTGTGCTACTTCAAGAGAACCCTTGTTCAAACATGTCTGACTTCTCCATTTTTTTGAGACAGTGTCTTCCGTGGGTCAAGTATTTTAACAGCCTGGTACCTTCTGGTAGCCATGCAGACTGTAACAGTAGACTTCCCATTTGATTCTGAATAATCTGTCACTTTTGATGTCCCGTTTTTAACAAGCCCAACAGGTATTACCTGAACTCCCAAAGTCACATCAAAAGAACCAGTTATAGAAAGTATCATTTCCAAAAAGCTTCCCTACCAAAAAAAGGGGGGTCTAATCTCAATTTGTCCCCCCCAAAAGCAATCTTTGTCTTGATTCCAAAATCATCCATTATTATTACAGAACTTTTGGAAAATATGTATAAGCACAAAGAAGAAAATTAAACTTATCTCACATCTTGCCACTTAGCAATAACCACTTGGTACACGTCCTTCCAGCCTCTTTCCTAACTAGCCACAGACGTAAGCTATTCAGGTTCCACTGAGGAGATACTGAGAACTGGAAATAAAAACAACAAAAAGCAAGATGGAACATGAAATACAAAGAATTCTCCGTTTGTGCTCAGAGACAGTAGCAGAAAGATGGTTGAACTTGTTCAACAAGACTCACAGCCTGTGATGCACAAATCAGTTTACCAGCAGATTTAATCACCAATGCAGCCTGCTGCCCGACAGCACTGTAGGCTGCTACAGCCACAATTCTGCCTCTACCTTGCAAACCACACTCCCGTTTAATGGCCCTGTACGCAATTAAAGGCAGGAAATGGAGCTCGGAGGCATTCACGGATCAGAGAAAAATACATAAATAGGATAAGGCAATAGTGCCTTCCTTTGCAAAATGGAAATCAATATGAAGTCAAAAGGGTCCGTGAAGTAAGACATTTTCATAGGCTCAAGTTCAAAATGAAAGACAATGATCCAGCAGCAGACTCCGGCTCCTCACATGGAACAAGCTCCCCCCAGGAGCCTGTAAAACCACAAACAAATCCAAACAAACCTTGGAAAGGAAGGAGCCCGCCTGTTCCATCGGGCTTTACCAAGCCACATGTATTTTAAGACAGCAACTAGTGTCCAATTTTTAAAACAAACATCTCGACACCCACTAGGTGCCAGGCACACTCTGGTTGACTAATCCTTCCCCAGGGAAAGGTATTATCATTTGCAAACTGCAGGGCAGCCAGTGAGATCACGGTGGGTTGCATTTGTCTTGAAAGTTTATCAAAAGAAGTCCAGCTTCACATAGCAGGGTTTGGCACGTCAGTTTACAATACCTCTGCAACCTCTGCTATAAAGCCTATACTTTCCAACTTTGATGTCAACATTTCTGCCTTCATTAACAGAGAATTTTCAAGCATCAAGTCATATCAAATTTGCCACAAATAAATGTTAGTTGTTTACAGCTCACAGAAGCTTTCTTAAGCATCTATAATGAAATATAGAATAAGGGCTGGGCTCCTTTATCTGTTCCCAACTTCTGGCATACCTGCCTTCTGGCAAATATTTGCCCTCAGTAAATACTGTTTAATGAGACCTTGGAGTAAAATAAATTCAAAGAACTCAGCTCTTCAAACTCACTTAAAGAAAACTTCTTCCCCATGTTACAAGTAGCTGGCATTTCGCTCTTCACGGATGCCGATCTTGAAATCCGATTACTCAACGCCTGCCATCTGTCACTCTTTTTCAGCGACTTGCAACACATCAACAGTTACAAGATTCTGTTACAGTACTCCACTAACCTTATCTTGGAAGGGACCAAGACAGAAGATCTGCGAGTCAGGAACTAAGTTTATCTCAGGGATTAGAGTTTCTTTTTGTTTTTTATTTTGTTTCATTTTGTTTTTAGAGAGAAGAAAGCACACAGCCCGGAAGTGTCAGCCAATACTAAATATGTGCTCTGAGATGCTGAGTCTTCTCTTCTGTATGGTCAGACAAATTGGAGTTTAACCATTAATTCAGAAAGGGAGGAAAAGCAGGCCACAGGAGGGCAAGCTAGTGGTTAAGTAAGGGGAGCGTACTCCTCTCCCAGAACAGGGGTTCCATCCCATGGCAATAAGGAAGTGAATTTCATCCCTTGGCCCCTGGTCTGACCTCCTGGTAGAGGGACATTAACATCGACCCAGTCTATAGAACACTGCCAGTTCCAGCATTTCACAGAACCTGTCACTTCTCCGGGAACCAAGAAAGCCTCAGATCAGACCTCAGCCACGTGTAGGTACTGACAGGGTCTAAGTCAGACAGAGAGCGAGAATAAAATGTCAGCTTGCCCTGTCTCTGCACAGTGGACACCTGTCTTTAGAAAATCTGTCCTTTTGACCCCAAGATGCATCTCCGTCCACATCTACAGGCAGAGAATATGTGGGAAAAAAATAAACTTGGACCCAGTAATTAGAAAAAAATCATATAAAATTAAAATTTAATAAGCTGCAGTGGAGAAGCCACAACAGGAGCAATTTACCTCTCAGACTCACAGACGTCTCTTTATCATGAGGAGTTTTCTACTGGGAATTCTGATCCTGAAATCTAATTGCTTGGCCAGGCACGGTGGCTCATGCCTGTAATCCTAGCACTCTAGGAGGCTGAGGCAGTAGGATCACTTGAGCTCAGGAGTTTAAGACCAGCCTGAGCAAGAGTGAGACACCATCTCTAGTAAACCAGCTGGGCATTGTGGTGGATGCCTGTAGTCTCAGCTACCTGGGAGGCTGAAGCAGGAGGATTGCTCAAGCTTGAGAATTTGAGGTTGCTATGAGCTATAATGCCACTACAGCACTCTACCTAGAGTAACTGAGCAAGATGAGGGCGGGAGGCTGCAGGGGGAGAGAGAAAGGAGAAAGAAAGAAATCTAATTGTTCAAACACTTCCATTTAGGGAAAGTTGTTGCAGCCTTCAAAACACCGAATCCCTGAGGCAAGCCAGTACTCAATACCTTGTCTTCAAAATGTTCTGACATTAATTCTGCAGGAACAGGTGCAATGGTAATGACAGTACCAGGTCACTACACAACTGGCTCTTTCACAAATGCCGGGGAAAGACCAGTTACCAGAAGGAACACGGTGGGGTCCTTATCAGAAAAGGCTGATGACATAAAAGTGACATTCAGCAAGATATTGATTAGCCCAACCCTAAAAGGTTTCTATTATGCCGGGGGTTGGGGGGTTAGGGGGTGTGGCTCACGCCTGTTATCCCACCACTCTGGGTGGCCCAGGCAGGTAGATGGCTTGAGCTTAGGAGTTCAAGACCAGCCTGATCAAGAGCTGGGCTTGATCAGCTAGGTATTGTGACAGCCACCTGTAGTGGGTACCCAGCTACTTGGGAGGCTGAGGCAAGAGGATTGCTTGAGCCCAGGAGTTCAAGGATGCTGTGAGCTATGACACCACAGTACTCTACCAAGGGTGACAAAGTAAGACTTTGTCTCAAAAAAAAATAAAAAATAAAAAATTTTCTATTTATTCAAAGAGAAACTTAAGTTGTTAGAGCTATAAAAATAGAAATAGGGTGGCACCTGTGGCTCAAAGGGGTAGGGCACCAGTCTCACATGCTGGAGGTGGCAGGTTCAAACCCAGCCCCAGGCAAAACCCACAATCAATCAATCAATCAATCAATAAAAATAGAAATAAAAATATCAGAAAAATCTCCACTTAATCTCACCACCTCATGAAATCAAACAAATTTCATGTATCCATGTTTCCTTCTGGTTTGGGGTGAAGAGGCAAGAAAGCCAGGTCCAGAGTTCAACAGGTTTTCTACAGCTGGGCAAGAACCCCAATGCTTTGAGAAGGTCCCGAAGACTTACAGACTCCATTCCACACGGAGTTGCAAAAGAACCCACAGCTGGTCTACCCTGGGGAAGTCGTATGCTGCCCTAGAGTCCCAGAGTCCTGGGTTCCAACCCTGACTCTGATAAATAGCCTCACTTCTGTCAGCCTCAGCTTCCTTACCTGTCCAATTATGCCTGCCTCATACTGTGTTTCCCCCAAATAAGACGCTGTCTTATATTTATTTTTTCTCAAGAAGACACACTAGGGCTTATTTTCAGGAGATGTCTTCCTCTCCACACCGAAATGCATGGCATGGCTATGCAGATACGTTGCATAGCCACGCCCATCACTAGGTCTTATTATTGGGTAGGGCTTATGTTTAACAAATGCATAGAAATCCTGCTAGATCTTATTTTGGGGGTAGGTCTTATTTGGGGGGAAACACAGTACGTCTGCATGGGGACTAAACAAGGGTATGCAGAACACCTGGCCAAATTATATTCCTCTCAAAAGGGCAAGCTGAAGTCCTACCCCCCACACCTCAGAATGCAACGTTATTTAAACAGAGCGCCATTGCAGATATAATGTTGTTAGTTAATGTTAACTAAGAGAAATAAAATTTGATGTTAGTTAAGATGAGGTCATCTGGAGTAGGGGAAGGCTTTGACCCAGCATGATTAGTGTCCTCCAGAGAAGATGGCCACTGAACACGCAGACACCCAGGAGAGCACCACGAGGTGACCGACACAGAGGTGCAGCTATGCAGCCCCAAGGCACCCCCAGAAGCCAGGGAGAGGCAAAGAATTCTCCACAGGTTTCAGACAGATGTGATCCACTGAAAACCTGATTTTGGACATCTAGAACCCCTGAACTGTTGTTTAAGCCACCAGGTTGGAGGCACTTTGTTATGGCAGCCCTCAGAAACCAATAAATACAATACACTGCCCAGCTCAGCCACTGGCTTGTTTCCACACAGAGGGAGTGAGAGAGCTCTGAATAGAGAGAGATGGCTCTCCAAAACCTCCCAAAATAGACTGGTCATCTCACCCAGACAGTCTTTCTTGGCCCACAAAAGATTTCACAGCTAATTTTTCTTTTTTACTTTTTTTTTGGAGATAGAGTCTCACTATGTCGCCCTCAGTAGAGTGCTATAGCATCACAGCTCACAGCAACCTCAAACTCTTGGGCTTAAGTGATTCTCTTGCCTCAGCCTCCCAAGTAGCTGGGACCACAGGCACTTGCCACAACGCCTGGCTATTTTTTTGTTGTAGTTGTCATTGTTGTTTAGCAGGCCCTAGCTGGGTTCAAAACAGAACCTGCCAGCCCCAGTGTATGTGGCCGGAGCCCTAACCACTTAGCTGCAGGCTCGGAGCCTCACAGCCGATTTCTATGCACCAACTTTACTATTTATGTTACTATTGCCCTGACTTGTCAATGACTTAAGCCCAGCAAAAAACAAACTCAGGGAGAGGCTCCCACACATTCAAAGTCTAGGTCAGCTGTTTTACGTGGCTAAACTTTTTCTTTAGCCCTCAGAAAGAGCGAGCTCCTGGGAGTGTCCCCGAGTGGAAGGGGCTGGGAGACCCAGCCTCTCCCTAGGAAGTCTGCTCTGCCCAACTCCCTCCTCGTGAACACAATGCTGATGTGCTCAAGTTCCCGAAATAGCTAAGGCTGCTCTTGTCACAGTCACCTTCAGTCACAGAGTGAGGGCTGGGCTCACTTCCACCAGTTGAGGATTGGTCCTCACTGGTGCCTGGCAACATGGTGGGGGGCCCCTGGGCCCCACCTCCAGAGCTTCAGGTTCTGTTGGGCAAGTGGGGAATTTTTAAGTTTCCCCAGGTGATTCCCTAGCGCGAAGTGACAGAGAGCCGCTGGCAATGCCTGTTTTCCAGCAGCAATTCTGCAGAAACCCACTATGTGTCCACCCAGCTCTCCAGGAAGCCCCCACCCACCCATGTGAAGCCCCTGACAGCCTATGGGAAAGGGGAACAAGACAGCGGGACTCAAGCCACACTAGTTACAGAGGGTTTCACTCAGTCACCTGCACCCACTCCCTGCTGCCTTGGGAGCCCACACCTCCCTTTCCACCCTAAATATCCTGGCTCTATCCAATGCTCTCTCTACCTTCCTGCTGAGCTCGGAAGAGGTGAGAGCCTCCTCTTTCGGTTCCTGACTCCCTTCCTTCTGGGTCCGACTGCATTAATGACTTCCCAGGTCTCCTCCAAGGGCAGGAGTCTGGGGTGGTGCCCAGGCACGGGTGCTGCCATAGGCTCCCTGGGGCTCCCTGTGTGGACAGGCCCTGACCAGTGCTCTAGGACCTTCTCTTGCTCCCAACTCCACTCCGTGTTGTCCCCTGAGCTGCTGTTTTATTTCTCTAGCCCTGTTCGCCTTGAGGGTCACGCAGAAGTGGGCCACTCCTTCCTTCTTTACCCACAGAGTCCAGCCTGCTACCCAGATGCTTCCCCCACAGCAGGTCCTTGAAAGGACTATGACCACATCTTTGGACACATTACTCATTCCACTTGAGCCTTAGTTTTCTTAACTGCAAAATGAGGACAATAATTCCCCCCATTGGTCATGCAAGGACAAGACAAAGCAAGGGATGGGTATGAGGACGCCCCACTCTACAGACCAGAGAAATAACCCAAGCTCGCCCAGGAGGGGCGTGGAATCCCAGCCTCCCGGTGCCTTCCCTCAGGGGTGTGTGCCCACAGTGCAGAGAAGGCCCTGACTCCTGCCACAGCTGACAGCAAGGTGGGAGCAACAGGGACACTCTATTGCCTGCTAGCCACCTCTGCAGACCAGGTCACCCACCCTCCCCGCCTTGCCCAGGACACCCTTGAGGAGCGTCCTGATCCTTCTGCCATCTCAGCCACTGCTCCTAACTCAGATGCCCCTCCTGGGGCCTGACCCTAGTCTCCCCCCACACTGAGCTGTGGTTGCTGTGCTGGCTCTCAGTCCTGGCTGAGCACTGCAATACCCCAGCAAGCTTTTGAACCCCTGATGCCAGAGGCTAGGGTGGGGGCTGCTGACAGCTCTCCAGGCTCTTCCTGCAGACAAGCCTGCAACCACTGGGTCTACCCTGTTATTGGCACAACTAAGCAAGGGCCTTCATCATGCGATGCATCCACCTGTTAAAATCTGCCAGGAGAACATAAAGTACAGGTGAGAATAAGCCAGACTGCATTTAGGAGAAGCTACCATCAGTCTCGTTAGTCAAATATTTATAACTAAAATGCAAAGGAATACAAGGCCCAGGCAAGAATGATGGTGTCAGGCTTGACCTTGAGGCAGAAACAGCAGACAAGAAATAAAGTCCCAGCAAAGCTCTGAGGAGCCTCAAGGGCCCCATGGGCAACTGACCTTAACAACAGCTGGCTCACAACCACCTCCCAGGGCTTGGGCTAAGGAACATCAGACAGAAGATACTCCAAGGGTTCATGCACAGACTTTGCACGCTCACCTGCTGGAAACACATCTGAACAGGGCAATGACACCTTACAGCTTAAAGGCTGAACACTATTACTACAGCTACATGTTCAGCGATCATTGCGGGGGGGGGGGGGGTGTTTGGTTATTTAGACAGAGTCTCACTCTGTTGCCCACGCAAAAGTGCCATGGCTGTGGCATCGGCCTAGGTCATGGCAACCTCAATTTTCTGGACTCAAGCGATCCTCCTTGGCTCAGCCTCCCAAGTAGTTGGGACGAAAGGTGCCTGCCACCACACTGGGCTAATTTTTCTTTTTTAGTAGAGACAGCGGTCTTTCTCTTGCTCAGGCTGGTCTCAAACTCCTGCCTCAGAGTGTTAGCATTACAGGTGTGAGCCACACACCGCATGCACCCCATCGTAGGGATTTTTTTTTAATTCCTTAGCTCCTCTCAAATTCAGCTATTCAGAAATATTGAACTCACAACTTACAAGATGACATTTCAAGCCCCTGCCATCATTACCTAACATGTAAGAGACACCTGACATGTGGCAGGGACTAAGATAAACATGACCATTTTAGCCTAATGACCCTGGAAATGGGCATGGCTCTGTCCCTGAGGCTCAGGGAGGCTGGTTGGCATGGAGGCGGTGGTCACACAGCAAATGAATGAGGAAGGCAGTGGCATTCATATCCAGGGAAGATGTCCCCAAAGCAGCCTCTCCTACTACAACAGCCAGCACTTCTACATGGACCCTCATGTGCTACAAGGGAACCACAGCAGTAGCATGGGTCTTCAAATCAGCACGAGTCCTTTCAGGAGTGAGGTAGGCCCGAAAGAGTCTGCGCCAGTGTGACCCTGGGGCAGTCACTTCACCAGAGGGGGAAAGAAGGCCTCCTCTGAAAATATCTACCCTTCCTACTTCTGTGTCATCACAGGAGCCATCAGCTACACTCCCAGGTCCTGAGGGAGGAAAAGCCCTTCCGAGAGGAGCCCACTCCTGGCACCTGCTGCTGACGGGTCCACTACCCTACCAGTGGCGAGCATCCAGGCTGCAACAAGCTGAACCTTTACTTGACTCTCTTACTCAGCCAAGCAAACGGGAGTCCATTCAGGCTTCTGTAACTAATGAAGTATCACAGAATAGTAGCTAATAACAAGAGAAAGTTATTCTTTACAGTCTAGAGCAATGATTTTCAACCAATAGGTAGCAGCACACTGGGGTACCATGAGAGGATCTTAGGTGGGCCACGAACATTTTTAAAGACCATTAATTATTTTCAAAAGACGTTCAAAGTATAGTTCAGTATATTCTGTTTTCACTCTTTTTTGTTAATTAACATAACTGAAGTGTGCCATGGAAGGTTAACTATAGGTTCACGTCTGCCATGAGATTAAAACAAAAAGGTTGAAAAACAGGGGGTGCTTATCCCAGACCAGGGTCCCAGCAGGGTCAGGTTCTGGTGAGGTCGTCTTTTGTACAGCAGACTACCAACTTCTCACTGTGTCCTCACATGGCCAAAAGAGGGTGAGGGAGCTCTCCAGTTCTCTTATAAAGCAACTAATCCCATTCCTTAGGGCTCTATACTCATGACCTAATCACCTCCAACCCCTTACCCCTTACCCCACCATGCCATACATGAGAGATTCCATCGCAAAACATGAAGAGAAGGATATAAACATTAACCCTTAACTCCTGCCAGTTGGGGGTTGCTCTTTAACAATGAATTCATATTCCATAAGAAGAGACAGAGTGAAAATTCAGGGTAAGCAAGTAAGAATACTGTCCTAAAAAGGCATAAGGTTTCTTTCTGATAGGTCTACACACTAAATCACCTGTAGCAAGGTAAGTTCTGAACATCCCCCAGGGCTGTTTCTACCAAGGAGGCAATTAAAAGTGATACACTGTATTCCCCTTACAAAGCTACAATCAACATCTCTAACAGCCTAACAGATGGGAAAAAAGCAATGCTGGCTGGGCACAGTGACTCATGCCTGTAATCTCTACACTTCGGGAGGCCAAGGTGGGAGGATCACTAGAAGCCAGGAGTTTGAGACCAGCCTAGGCAATGTAGCCACACTCCATATCTACAAAAATTAAAAAAAAAAAAAGTAGCTAAATGCAGTGACATGTATCTGTAGTCCCAGCTACTAGGGAGGCTGAGGCAGGAGGATCACTTGAGCCCAGAAGGGTGAGGCTGCTATGAGCTCTGATCATGCCACTGCACTCCAGTCTAACAGAGAGAGACCATGTCCCAATTTTTTAAAAAAAGACATCACTAGAAGGCAGTCTTAGTCCATTGTGCTGCTATAACAAAACACCACAGACTGTAATTTACAGACCACAGAAATTTTTTCTCAGCTCTGCTGGCAGGTTTGTTGTCTTGTGTAGGCTACTCTCTGCTTAAGATGATGTTTCAATGCCCTCTGGCGGGAACCAACTCCCTACACCTTTACATTGTAGAAGGGACAAAAAGAATTGGCCTGCTCTTTTATAAGATACAACACACTCTCAGGCATAAGGGCTCTACCCTCAAGACTTTATCACCACCTAAAGACCCCACCTCTTTTTTTTTGAGACACAGTCTCACTCTGTCACCCTGGATAGAGTGCAGTGGCATCATAGCTCACAGCAAGCTCAAACTCCTGGGCTCAAGTGATCCTTTTGCCTTAGTTTCCCAAGTAGCTGTGACCACAGGTGCCCACCACAACACCTGGCTATTATTAGTAGAGATTAAGCCTCACTCTTGCTCAGCCTGGGATCAAACTCCTGAGCTCAAGTGATCCACCTGCCTCAGCCTCTCAGAGTGCTAGAAAGGCCCCACCTCTTAATATGATCACATAGACAATGAAGTTTCAACACATGAGTTCCTCTTAACACTATCATGTAGCCCATGAATTTCAACACATGAATTTCAGAGGAGACATAAACTTTCAAACTGCAACAGGTGCTATGGCTACGTTGGACCAACCAACAGAAAGGAGAATCTCAAATTCATCATATGTAAATATTTTTAACCATCCCATTAGAGCACTGATGATATTTGCATGACTTCATAAGCAAGCCTGAGCATAGTCTAACACCAAGCAGCGAGAACAGTGGAGGCACAGGGAGTGCAATAGAACACCAGTCTCAATGTCCTCCTGCAAAACAGACGGCTCTAACCCACTTCCAGGCCTGTGCCAAGGATCAGGGATGAGCACGGGTTTCAAAATGACAAAGCCAAAGTGAGGCCTCTGTGTTGGCCTCACTTCCAGGCCTGTGCCAAGGATCAGGGATGAGCACAGGTTTCAAAATGGCAAAGGCAAAGTGAGGCCTCTGTGTTGGCATCCCCCAGGCTGCCTGGGTAGCACAGCATGTGGGGTGGGGGACCACAGGATGCAGGTGTCAATGCAGAACTCTGGTGAGCTGTGGAATAAACCATGCACAAGCACACAAAATACGTTTGTGGCTCATTTTCCAATAGGCCTTGCTTCATCTATTTGGGCTACTATAACAAAAACCATTAGACTGGGTGCCTTATCAACAACAGAAATTTTTTTCTCACTGTTCCAAGATAAAAACACTGAATTTGGTGTCCAGTGAAAACCTGGTTCATAGATGGTACCTTCTAGCTGTGTCCTAACATAGTGAAAGGTGGGAGGAGCTCTCTGGGGCCTCTTTGCAAAGGGCACTAATCTTATTCACAAGGGCCCCACCTTCGTGACCTAATCACCTCCCAAAGACCCCCACCTCCTAACACCATCATGTTGGTGATTATGTTTCGACACATGAATTGGGGTGGGCACAAACATTCAGACTCCAGCATAATGCTATTATGATGCATTACTCCATGAAGTAAAAAAAAGACAAAACTTCGTTTACACTATAAGCTCAGTTATATACATGAAATTCATGGATAAAACTGGGAAACAGATACAAAAAGGTTCACTGTGGGATTATGGGCATTTCTTTTTCCATTAGTTTTCTAATTTTCTACGATTGACATGGATTTCTAAAACCATAACAAAGTATCATTACATTTATTTTTCTAATATAAATAACTAAATCAGGACCCAAACTGGTCTTGCTAAATGATACTCTGCTGACGGTGTTGTTATGTTCCACTCGCAAGGACAGACAGCCCTCGTGATAGACAATACCGTACACAGAACAAAAGTGGACTTTTGGACTATCTGAAATTTTAGTTGTTCAGGCTTTAAAATTTTTTTTTCCCCTGAGACATAATCTCACTCTGTCACCCTGGGAAACGTGCTGTGGAGTCACAGCTCACAGCAACCTCAAACTCTTGGGCTTAGGCGATCCTCTTGCCTCAGCCTCCCAAGAAGCTGGGACTATAGATAGCACCACAACCCCCGGCTATTATTTTTTCATGGAGGGGGCAGAGAACAGAGTCTCACTGTGTTGCCCTCAGTAGAATGCCGTCAGATCACAACTCACAGCAACCTCCAACTCTTGGGCTTAAGCAATTGTCTTGCCTCAGCCTCCCAAGTAACTGAGAAAACAGGCACCCACCACAACGCCTAGCTTTTTTTTGTTGCAGTTGTCATTATTGGTTAACTGGCCCAGGCAGGGCTCGAACCGGCCAGCCTTGGTGCATGTGGCTGGAACAGTAACCACTGTGGCACAGGCACTGAGCCCCCTTGCTATTTTTAGTAGAAACAGGGTCTCCCTCTTGCTCACGCTGGTCTTGAACTGCTGAGCTCAAGTAATCCACCTACCTTAGTCTCCCAGAGGGCTAGGATGATAAAATAAATTTTTTAACAAAACAGCTGCCCTCAATTTCTGAAGATTGGTCTCCTTGGTTTTCACCAGTGTGTAGCCCACAGCAGCATGCCACGAGCCCTTCACAGAGGTGTCAAATGTAGGTCAAGGTGCTACAGCCAGCAACACCACTTGCACAGTGGCATTTGTGGGACATGCCGAATGAGGCATCAATGGGACAGGGGTGTGTAAGCAGCTGTCAAGAAAAGGTGAAAGGCACAGTGAAATGTCATGGTGCTCACCAGAACATACAAGGTAAAGGCCTCACAACACATTAAACAAAGCAGGAGAGCCAGACAGTGCAAGAGCCACGAGGCAGTGTAATGCAGTCACGGCAATCAGGCTGCAACTGCTGCTAACTTAGCCACGGTTCAAGCAGCATTTACAATAGACTAGGACCACAAAATACTGGGGCGCCCCTGCTGAAGGTGCAGCTTCTCCAGCACACTGCACACCAGGGCACATGGTGGGATCAATCATGTACCTGGTTCACAGCTTCCTCACAACAATCTATGAAAGCAACTCATGAGCTTTTTCATCCTGCAACTGAGCCAACCCACGACTCCCAAAGACAGGACACTCTACCCTTCCCATGCGCCACTGAGAACAAACACCTGAAAGGCCAGCCCCTGCCACGCCTATAGGTCTACCTTACAAAAGAGAGGGGATTTGTTTCTTGGTTTCTGTTACACGTACAAGCACAGTTTGTTCATTTGCTTTTTGTGTTTGGAGACAGAGTTTCACTCTATCGCCCAGGCTAAAGTGCCATGGCATCAGCTTAGCTCACGGTGACTTCAAACTCCTGCAGAGGAACTGAGACTACGGGTGCCGGCCTCAACTGCCGGCTAATTTTCCTATTTCTTAGTAGAGACTGGGGTTCTCACTCTTGCTCAGGCTGATCTTGAACTCCTGCACTTAAGGGATCCTCCTGCCTCGGCCTCCCAGAGTGCTAGGATTACAGACGTGAGCCACCACACCCAGCCCAAGAGTACAGTTTTGTTCAAAAGGATACAACTTCCGAACAGCCAAATAGAAGAAACACACAGGGGAAAGTCTGGGGGAGTCCCAGGCAGGGATCTCTCATGGCCTCTCCCTGAAGGTCAGGTGCGTGGACCCCCTGATACAGACATTTTCACTAACCAGGAAGCTGCAGCATACTGCAGTGTTTAGAGTTGTTAGCAGGATTTAATTATGTTGGCATGATTGATTAAACACTGGCCATGTGCCTAAAATTCAATCTCCTGCCCTGTTGTCCTGTCCCCTGGCTTTGTTACTTTGACAGCTAGTTGTTTACACTCAGCAAAGTGCTCTGGGAGTAAGAACTGAAGCCATAACCCCTCTGCCAGCCAGCATGCTCCTTTTTCCCACAGCCACTGGCCTATCTCCAGCACCTTAAGAATACGTGGTCAGAGAGGCCAGAGAAACAGCAGGCAAAGAGGTGGAACGTTCAGTATAATCTCCAACAACAGAAAAATGATTCAAACCGCTCTCCTTTCTTCACACACATTTATGAAAGTATGTCCGTCATTACGTAAACAAAGCATTCAAGTGCTCTTGTGTCTCGGTCAAGTTCATTTGGTATCTCGAGGCTCTGTGACAAAGGCTTTGGTTTTTTTTAAATTAATTTCTGGAGAGTCCTATGAAGGTTGTTTGCAAGATAACCAAGAGGAAAACTACCACATTTCCATTCCCCAAATCCCAAAATATTAACACTGAAAGGCAACTCTTCCAATTTAAGAAACACTTCCCATTAATTCAGTATATATTCAGTTGGCTAAAGTGAATGCAGAGATTTGACAAGGACTTTAAGACAGTCTCATCTCATATCAGGTAAGTAAAGGTTATCCCCCGAGAGCACAGAACCTTATCACTGTACACCACCAAAGCCACTCCTGAATTTCGGGACCAGATTCAATGTGATTTTTTTTTTCTAACTTTCTTAAGGACACAGTCCCTATTGTGGTACATAGCCCAGGTCTACCAGCTGCCAGGAGTACTTGCAATCATTACTTGTGAAGGTATGGGAAAAATACTACAACCAGAGAGTCATAAAGGGGCCGAGAGGACAAGGATCCTCTTTGAAAGCCTTTGGAGACATGCAGGGCTTCCCACAGCATCGGGACAGGAGGAGGCTGAGTACTCCTCCCCCTGCCCCCCCACAGAGAGTCAGGGCACTCACCTCCTCACGTGCCTCAGAACTAAGCTCTCCAATAAACGAAAGAGCTCACAGATAAACAATCTAAGATCACCAAGGTTCATGACATTCGTGTGCAAATCAATTTCCTCTGATATTTTTATGTCTGTTTAAACAACAAGCAGTCTCCCATGACAAAAGCATTTATCACCTAAACAATCAGGCAGCTTTCCGGCCACTCCTCCGGCCAACATCACTTCTCGACAGCAAGAGGGATCCAGCAAAACAGCACCTAGGGTGTCCACGGGGCTCCCCTCCCTCACTCCAGACCAGGGTTCAGATTCTGACAACACAACCCCACATTCCTGAACCCGCTATTCACAGCCACTCCCTTCTAAGACTGCACAAGATGAGCCATTAAGAAATGCAGAAAACATCATGTTTTCCATGTCTAGTGTACCCAGCCTGCACGGCATTCTTACAGATTTATGAAACACCTGCTAAGTCAGGAATCTGAGAAAATATACACATAGACATTCACACACACACAGGCCTGTGGGAGTCCCACAGAAGTTTGATTTCCACAAAGCACAGTATATTCCAATCTATTAGAATATCACTTATTTTAAAATTCTTTATTTCTATTCCAAAGAAAGTTCCGGGTCAACCCAGGGACCCTCCTTCCAGTGCTCCTTTGCTAAAAGCAAGCCCTAAACCACAAAACCTCAAGATCAGAAATAACCTGTGTTAGGCAACATTTCCTGTCTACTTACAAGTAGCAATAGTGTGAAACAGCTCGTAATGATGAGGTAGAGAAGCCATATGATGCAGGACCCAGAGGGTTAGGGGTATCTAACTGCACTGTTTAAAAACCATCACCTTTCCCTAATGCCAGAGTCAGGCAGGGTAACCAGTACCCATGTGTTAAATTCAGAGACGTCCCTAAACCTCATATGAGTTCACAATTCTTTATAATATTGTAAGTAGCATTATCAAAGGATAACAAACATGAACTTCATTCTTCCCTGAACACTCTGTTAGGTTATAATGCCTTGAGCATAAGAATTCTTTACACAAGCATCTCTGCTGGGTACATACAGGCTTCCCATAAATATCTAGGGTGAACACTGCTAATGGACCAACATTATAGAAAGAAAAAACACGGCATCAAGGCTTGCCACCAAGACTGGCAAATTTGATGGCCACACTGAACTTCAGTCTGCAAAATGGCATATAAACAGATACACAGACCCAGTCATGGGTCCCCAGCTCCCTGAGTACCCTCAGCCTGGCTCTGGAGACCCTCACTTCTCTTCCCCGTGAGGTTGAGTGTGGAAGTGAAAGAGAACTAAAGCTTGTTTAGAGGTGAACTGCAATTCATTTAAAAACAAGAATAAGCATTTATTTGATTTGGGAGCATTTTCAGGTTTAATGTTGTGTCACTTGTTTTGGATTTCTTGTAGTTTTGTTCTTCATAACTAAGATGGGGGTGGGAGGCTTAAAGTTAATTCATCGTTGGTAGATTTTTTCCGATTTTCAATTGCATCTACATGCAATGTAAGTGTCGGTGGGGAAGAACAAAGAAATTTTGTCCTTATTACCTGTATGATCTTGGGCCTTGGTTTCCTCTTTTGTGAAATGGAGTTAATAATATACAGCTCATAAGAATGTTATGACTAATTGGTAAAAATCGGATCTAAAGTACCTGGAACAGCGCACAACACTCCCTGTGCTTAGTTAATATTAGTCTGTGTGTGAGGTAACGTCAGTCTGTCTTTTTGTTGTGTTGTCATGGAATAATTGCAGAAGCTATGTGTGTGGTCTTTAACTTCTGCAGGGTGAAAAAGCAGGGCAGGGAAGAGCCTGGGGCAGGACTCAGGAGTTGTGACCCCCACGCCTCTCCCCAGCTTCCCTCTGGAGTAACCACTAGTCCAGAGAGGGGGCTGGACTCTCATCTGCCTGGTTTATCACGGCTCTGAAAGGTCAGCGGCTCCGAAGCACTATGTTTGTGCCAAGGCTTCTTCTGACCTCCGAGTACTTTCTTTTCTCCATACTACAGGCTGCTGTTTACAGGTTATACATCTCCTGGATATGTAAAGTGAGCTGAGAGACCAAAAAGCCCAGATATGCAATTTCCGACATTCCAAGATCCACTTCTTCAGGGCCAGGTGGGGGCCAGAATTTCTTGTTACCAGCTCGGTGCACAGTCTCTGGCTCTAGCCCAGAGTTCCCCAAAGGGCCCTGAGCAAGTTGAGCTTGCGGATACTCCACAGCCTGAGACCAAAGTGAGGGAAAGGGGTCAGAAAGCCTTCCAGGGGCAGATGCTACTTATTTCAATTCTTTGGGACCTGACACTGAGCTTTCAGGTAATATATGTGAGGCAGGCAAGAAACTAAAAGATTGGGCTCAAAGGCCCTAACTACCTTGATAAGATATTTCCATTTTCAAGGGCAAGGGCTACAAAAAGCCGATCTCTTACAGTATGTGAAAACACACAAAATGTTTCAATGAAATAAATTTAACATGATTCTCAGCCTGACATAGGGAGGGGGACTCACAGTACATATTTGAGAATTCTAACCCTAGATTCACGACCAGAGTAATCTTCAAGCTTCTCAAAGTCAAAACCTGATTTATTCACTGCTAAATCTAGGAGCCTGGTAGAGAACTAGTTGCCCCGTGCACAGTAAATACCTGTTGAATGGCCTTTTCTTCCAGAATTGTCATTCTCTCTCTCTCTCTCTTTTTTTTTTTTTTTTTGAGACAAAGTATCAAGCTGTCACCCTGGGTAGAGAGCTGTGACACCATAGCTCACAGCAACCTCTAACTCCTGGGCTCAAGCAATTCTCTTGCCTCAACCTCCCAAGTAGCTGCCACAATGCCCAGCCATTTTTGGGTGTAGCTGTCATTGTTGTCTGGCAGGCCCAGGCTGGATTCAAACCCGCCAGCTCTGGTGTATGTGGCTGGTGCCTTCGCTGCTTGAGCCACAGGCACCGAGCTTCTTCATTCTCTTAATATCCAGCTGTTTACCGACCACAGTCAAGGCCTAACCTAACACTGTAATAATGCATGCATGCTACATTTTTAAAAAGTCCTATGTCCTACTTATAACTTTGGGAGGGAGAAAAAAGATCCCTATATACACATGAAACAATACACCACCTATCTTGCACCTAGGACCCTAGGAAACCTCAACTCTTGAAAAACCAGGTTACAAACACAGTAGTCCAATAAGAAAAGGAAGGAGTCATTACTTTCAGGCTCACATTAAAGTTATTTTTCCTGTACAAATTTCCTAAATATAAGGATTTTTTAAAATAATTATGTCTTTTTTAAATTACAGACTAAAAATACTTCAAAGAGGACAAGTACTTCTTGGTTCACACTTAAGCTGGGTTCACATGTTCATTTTACTTGTTATTTGGAACTTGATTCAAATTTAAAAAAAAAAACTGTAAGAACTAAAATAGAACAAAGAATACTCATGTAGTTGCCCAAAATTCAGATTTACCTACTGTTAAAAGCTTACCATATTTGCTGTGTCATTTGCTCTCTTCTTTTCTCTCTTCCTCTCAATATAATATAAGATGTTTACATGATATAATATGCACACACATTATGTTTCTCTAAATCATTTGAGGGATGGTCTATTTCTATGAATAGTAATATTCTCTTACACAATGACGGCACAGTTACCAGCTATCAGCTTCAGTGGATTTTACACATCCAATTTTGCCAGATGATCCAATAACATTCTTTAGAGCAGTTTCTCCCTTCCAGCACAGTACATGGGAGGGCTGGGTATTACATTTAGTTATTACATCTCTTTAATCTCCCTTAATAGAGAACTCTTTTTTTTTTTTTTGAGACAGAACCTCAAGCTGTACCCCTGGGTAGAGTGCTGTGGCATCACAGCTCACAGCAACCTCCAATTCCTGGGCTCAAGCGAGTCTCCTGTCTCAGCCTCCCAAGCAGCTGGGACCACAGGTGCCTGCCACAACATCTGGCTATTTTTTGGTTATAGCCATCATTGTTGTTTGGCGGGCCTGGGTGGATTCGAACCCGCCACCTTAGGTGTATGTGGCTGGTGCCTTAGCCACTTGAGCCATAGGTGCTGAGCCTTTTTTTTCTTTTTTTGAGACAGTCTCACTTTGTTTCTCTGGGTAGAGTACCAACCATGGTGTCATAGCTCACAGCAACCTCAAACTCTTGGGTTCAAATGATCCTCCCAGCCTCTCAAGTATATTGTGGGAATACAGGCACCTGCCACCATGCCCAGCTACTGTTTTTATTTTTAGTAGAGACTGGGTCTCTCTCTTGCTCAGGCTGGTCTTGAACTCATAAGCTCAAGCAATCTACCCACCTCAGCCTCCCAGAGTACTAGGATTACAGGTATGAGCCACCACCCCCACCAACAGAGAACTTTTCCACATACAGCTTTTATCTTTTATGAAGTTGACATTTTTGAAAACAAAACTCTTCTATCCTCTCCCTTTTTGATATTGACAATTTTGATTAATGAAGTTATTATTTTAAAATTGTAATAAAAATATTCTTAATCTAAAATACTATTATCTTGGCCAGGTGCAATGGTTCACACCTATAATCCTAGCACCCTTGGAAGACCAAGGCAGGTAGATTACCCAAACTCAGAAGTTCAAGACCAGTCTGAGCAAGAGTGAGACCCCATCTCTATTAAAAACAGAAAAACAGGCTCGGCACCTGTGCCTCAAGCGGCTAACGTGCCAGCCACATACACCAGAACTGGCAGGTTTGAATCCAGCCTGGGCCTGCCAAACAATGACAGCTGCAACCAAAAAATAGCCAGGCATTGTGGTGGGCGCCTGTTGTCCCAGCTACTTGGAAGGCAGAGACAGGAGAATCGCTTGAGCCCAGGAGTTGGAGGTTACTATGAGCTGTGATACCATAGTACTCTACCCAGGGCAATAGCTTGCAGCTCTATCTTAAAAAAAAAAAAAACAACCAGAAAAACAAGTCAGGCATTATGGCATACACCTGTAGTCCTAGCTACATAAGAGGCTGAGACAAGAGGACTGTTCAAGCCCAAGAGTTTGAGTTGCAGTGAGCTATAATGATGCCACGGCACTCCACCCAGAAGACAGAGTGAGAATCTGTCTTAATAAATAAGTAAATGAATAGATGCTTACTGTTATTCAAGTTTATAGACTTTTTAATAAATTTTTAATAGTTTGCTCATTCCTAAAATGCACATCTCTCTAAGGATGTTAAGTAATGAGAAAATTGTCTAACTTATACAATTCTGATTGTAAATGCAACTTTTTAAAGAACGCACATAGCAATATGATACATAAAGCACATTAGAATGAGTCTTGCCAAATTCCTCTGGGATTATGATCTTCTTTTGTGTGAGTCCACTGGCCAGCCATTCAAGTCTCTCTCTAAGGTATTTGCTCCCTTCCCTGTCTGACTCCAGATATGCTACTATAAACACATTCCCATATCCTAGGTAGCTCATAAACAACAGAAATTGGCCAAGGGCAGTGGCTCATGCCTGTAGGTCCAGCACTTTCAAAGTCCAAGGCAAAAGAAGCACCTGAGGCCAGGAGCTCCAGACCAATCTGAGAAACATAGTGGGATCCTATCTCTATTAAAAAAAAAAAAATTAGCACCTAAAGTCCCAAGTACATGAAAGGCTGAAGCAGGAAGATTGCTAGAGCCCAGGAGTTCAAGAGTACAGTGAACTGTGATCTTGTGACACTGCACTCCAGCCTGGGTTACAGAGCAAGATCCTCTCTCCTAGAAATTAAAAAAATAAAAATAAAAAACAGGAATTCACTTCTCAGAGTCTGGAGGCTGGGAAGTCCAAGATCAAGGTATCAGTGACTAGTGAGGACCTGTTTCCTGGTTCATAGATGGTGTCTCCTAGCTGTGTCCTCACCTCTATGGTCCCCCCCCCTTTTTTTGTGAGACAGAATCTCACTTTATCACCCTCTATAGAGTGCCATGGCATAATAGCTCACAGCAACCTCTCACTCTTGAGTACAGTGCAGTGATCTTCTAGCCTCAGCCTTCCAAGTAGCTGGGATGACAGACAAGGTCTCACTCTTGCTCAGGCTGGTCTCAAACTCCGGAGCTCAGGCAATCCACCTGCCTTGGCCTCCCAGAGTGCTAGAATTATAGGCATGAACCACCACAACCAGCCTAAGTAGGGTCCCTTTTTGATGGCACTAATCCTAGTCATGAAGGCTCCACCCTCATGACCTAATTATCTCCCAAAGGTCCACCTCTAATACTATCACCTTAGAGATTAAGGTTTCAACATATGAACTTTGAAGGGATATAAATGTTCAGATCATAGCACATGCGCTCTTTCTCTCTCTCTCTCTCCCCCTCTTTTTCCCTCTCTCTTTCTCTCTCTCCCTCTCTCTCTCTCTCTCTCACACACACACACACAGACATACTTTCTAATTATCTTTCTAGTATTCAGTAGATTCTCACCTATAGGGACTCTGCCTGGTTTTGAGTCTTAATAAGATTTCAAGTACCATCAACCAACAACCTACTTTGCCTACAGTTAGAGTCTTTATAATTTTTACTTCAAAGAAAGTAACTATGTTTACATTTTATGATTCTGACTTGTCTTAGCTTGGATTGCTATAACAAAATACAATAGGATAGGTGGCTTAAACTGCAAAAAATTATTTTCTCATGGTTCTGAAGGTAGGAAATCCAGGATCAAGAGGCTGGAAAATTTGATCTGGTGAAGGCTCTCTAATTGGTTTGCAGACAGCCACCTTCTTATTGTATCCTCACGTGGCAGAGACAGCAAGCTCTCTGATGACTCTTCCTCTTCTTATGAGGGCATCAGCTTTACAAGGGCCCTACCTTGATGGCTTCATTTAAGCTTAATTACCCCCTTATAGGCACTATTCTCAAATACAGTCACATTAAGGATTAGGGCTTCAACATATGAATTTAGAGGAACACAGAAACATTCAATCTACAATATAACTTCACTTTTGATATTAACATAGAATGCCCAAATTTGGCTTTCCAGGTCTCACAGGAAATTAAAATCAAACAACAGGGATAACCAAAAAAACCCACTATGACCTTGATACCAAAGCCAGGAAAGGGGCCTGGCACAATGGCTCATGCACTCTAGCCTGGGGCAACAGAACGGTACTCTGTCTCAAACAAAAAACAAAGCCAGGAAAGGACACTACAAAAAAATTGAAAACTATAGACCAATATTCCTTATGAATATAGATGCAAAAATCTTCAATAAAATACTAGCAAACCAAATTCAACAGCACATCAAAAAATAATTCATGACTAAGTGGGCTTCATCCCAGGGATGCAAGGATGGTTCAACATATGTGAATCAATAAATGTGATTCACCACATGAACAGAATCAAAAGTAAAGATTATGTAATCATTGCAATTGATGCAGAAAAAGCATTTGACAAAGTTCAGCACCCTTTCATGACAAACACCCTCAACAAACAAGGCATAGAAAAAATCTATCTCAAAATCATAAAAGCGGCTCAGCGCCTGTGGCTCAAGCGGCTAAGGCGCCAACCACATACACCTAAGGTGGCGGGTTCGAATCTCCAGCCCAGGCCCACCAAACAACAATGATGGCTGCAACCAAAAAATGGCCGGGCGTTGTGGCGGGCGCCTGTGGTCCAGCTACTTGGGAGTCTGAGGCAGGAGACTCACTTGAGCCCAGGAGTTGGAGGTTGCTGTGAGCCGTGATGCCATGGCACTCTGCCCAGGGGGGACAGCTTGAGGCTCCGTCTCAAAAAAAAAAAAAATCATAAAAGCCATATATGACAAACACACAGCCAGCATCATCCTGAATAGGGAAAAGCTGAAAACCTTCCCACTGTGAACTAGAACAAGATAAGGATGTCCATTGTCACCACTTCTATTCAACATAGTGCTTGAAGTCCTAGCCAGAGCAACAAGGCAAGAAAAAGAAATTAAGAATATCCAAATCAGGAAAGAAGAGGTTAAACTATCCCTTTTTGTTGATGATATGATCTTATACCTACAAAACCCCAAAGATTCCATCAAGAGACTTCTGAATACAAACAAATAGAAAAACATAACATGCTCATGGACCAGTAGAATCAACATCCATAAAACATCCATACTACCCAAAGTGATTTACAGATTCAGTGCAATCCTCATTAAAATATCATAATCACAGCTCGGCGCCTATAGCTCAACCTGCTAAGGCGCCAGCCACATACACCTAAGGTGGCGGGTTCGAATCCCCAGCCCGGACCGCCAAACAACAATGACGGCTGCAACCAAAAAATAGCCAGGCGTTGTGGCGGTCACCTGTGGTCCCAGCTACTTGGGAGGCGGAGGCAGGAGACTCGCTTTACCCCAGGAGTTGGAGGATGCTGTGAGCTGTAATGCCACGGCACTCTACCCAGGGGGACAGCTTGAGGCTCTGTCTCAAAAATATATATATATATATATATATCATAATCACATTTTACAGTTCTAAAAAAATAATCATTATATGCTTCATTTAGAACTATAAAAGAGCTTAAATAGCCAAGGCAATCTTCAATAAAAGAAACAAATCTGGGAGGATCACATTATAAGACTTCAAACTATACTATAAGGCTACTGTAACCAAAACAACATGGCACATAATAGAGATGTAGACTAATGGAGAAGAATAGAGAACTCGTATATAAAACCATCCACAAAAAATCAAAAAATCTTTGACAACACAGACAAAAACACACACTGGGGAAAAGAACCCCTATTCAATGAATGGTGCTGAGAAAATTGGATAAGATACACACCATGCAGAAGAACAAAAAAGGATCCATATCTCTCACCACTCACAAAAATTAATTCAAGTTGGATAAATGACTTAAAGGTAAGGCATGAAACGATAAGAATTCTGGAAGAAAATGTTGGAGAAACGCTTCTAGACATCTGCCTAGACAAAGAATTTATGAAGAAGACCCCAATGGCAATCACAGCAACAACAAAAATAAATGAATGGGACTTGATTAAATGAAAAAAGCTTCTGCACAGTCAAGAAAAAAAGTCAACAGGGCAGACAACCTACAGAATGGGAGAAAATATTCACAAGGTATACATCAGATAAAGGGCTAATAAGCAGAATCTACAAAGAACTCAAGCAAATCAAGAAAAGAAAATCAAACAACCCCATCAAAAAGTGGGCAAAAGACATGAACAGAAGCTTTTCCAAAAAAAGACAGACAAAAGTACAACAAAAATGAAAAAATCACTAATTGGGGAAGCTCCCGTAGCTCAGTTGGCAGGGCACTGGCCACATACACCAAGGGTGGCGGGTTCGAACCCAGCCCTGGCCAGCTAAAAACAACAATGCACCTACAACAACAAAAAAATAGCCAGGCATTGTGGTGGGCGCCTGTAGTCCCACTGGGAGGCTGAGGCAAGAGAATTGTTTAAGCCCAAGAGCTGGAGGTTGCTGTGAGCTGTGACACTATGGCACTCTACAAGATGACAGCTTGAGACTCTGTCTCAAAAAAAAAGAAAGAAAGAAAGTAAGAGTCACCAGTCAGCTCAGCACCTATAGCACAGTGGTTATGGTGCCAGCCACATGCACAGAGGCTGGAAGGTTTAAGCCCAGCCCAGGCCAGCTAAACAACAATGAAAACTGCAAAAACAACAACAACAATAACAAAAAATAGCCAGGCATTGTGGTGGGCACCTGTAGTCCCAGCTATTAGAGAGGCTGAGGGCTCACTTAAGCCCAAGAGTTTGAGGTTTCTGGGAGTTGTGATGCCACGGCACTCTACCAAGGGCAACATAGTGAGACTTTGTCTCAAAAAAAAAGGAAAAAAAGGAAATCACTAATCTCCAGGAAAATGCAAATTAAAAGCACAATAAGATATCACCTTACCCTATCAGAAAGGCTTTTTTTAAAATGTCCAAAAATAACAGATGCTGACATGGATGCAGAGAGAAAGGAATGCTTCTACACCGTTGATGGACAGCATCAGTACAACCTCTAAGGAAGACAATGCAGAGATTCCTCAAAGACCTAAAAATAAACCTACCCTTTGTTCTAGCAATCCCACTGCTGGGTATTTACCCAAAGGAAACGAAGTCATTTTATCAAAAAGACACTTGCACTCAAACTTTTACTGCAACACAATTCACAACTGCAAACATGTGGAATCAACCCAGGTGCCCATCAATTCATGAGCAGATTAACAATATGTGGTACTACATATAAGTATACCAGGGAATACTACTCAGCCACGAAGAATGACTTAATGCCTTTTATAACAATTTGGATGAAACTGGAGACCATTATCCCAAGTGAAGAATCTAAAGCAGAGGTTCTCAACCTGTGGGTTGAGACCCCATTTTAACAATGAAAATAACACTGTGGCATTAGGAAGGTTGAGAACCCACTGATCTAAACAATAGGAAAAAAACCCTCATGACCACATGCACTCACTATTAAATTGCAGCCACCTGAAGAGCACACATGTGCATTGAAGGAAGTAAAACTTACCGAAATCAAGCAGAGGGGGAGGGAAGAGGAGAGGAAGGGCAAAGCCCCCAGGCATCCTCAAACTACTGCCACATGCAGCCCACCTAGGACATTTATCTGGCCTGCCAGGTGTTTTTGCCACTGCTGCCTGTCCTGCTTAGCAGCTGACTCATCCTGGGGCCCGCAGTCTGGCCCTCCAACGGTCTGAGGGACAGTGAACTGGCCCCCTATTTAAAAAGTTTGAGGACCCCTGCACCTAACGGGTACAATGAGCAGTAGGTGACAGGCATACTTATAACCCTGACTCAAGCATTATAAAAGTGACCCATGTAACCAAAAAATAGTTATGCCCCCATAATACTTTAAAATAAAATGTAAAGAAGAAAGCAGGTTTCACAGTGAGCTAGATATAAAGAGAAACTTCCCTTTCTACAAGAAGCTCTCCGACCTTTTTACTCCTCAAATCTAAATGTTTTCTTTGGCTAAATGAAGAAAAGCAGTCCAGATGCGCTTGCTCACGTCTATAATCCTCCTCTGTGAGGCCGATGCAGGCAGATTGCTTGCGTTTAGGAGTTGGAGACCAGCCTGAGCAAGAGTGAGACCCCATCTCTACTAAAATAGAAAAATTAGCTGGGTGTTATGGCATGCACCTGTAGTCCCTGTTACTTGGGAAGCTGAGGCATGAGGATTGCTTGAACCCAAGAGTTTAAGGGTGCTGTGAGCTATGATGATGCCATGGCATTCAACCCCAGGGTGACAGAACGAGAGTCTGTCTCAAAAAAAAAAAAGAAGAAGAAGACAACAAGCAAAAGGCTGAAAAATAAAACAACATCTGCCTAGCACAGACCTTCTATTATAAGCCATTTGAACAGCAGAAATTAGAAAGTTTTGTCTACTATGTAGTAAGAATGTCACCACTAGCCTCACCAAACAGCAGTTCCTGAGTAATACACCAAAGCATAGGCACAATCACTACCGGCCTCGCCTGGCTGTGAAGATCTCAGGTATTTTACTTTGAGGAGAGTTGGTGGCACAGAGGGCACAATCTCATGTTAACTTATCAAATCCAATGACATACACTGGCCAAGCCACAGAGGAGAAACAGCAATTGACAGGGCACTGCTCAGGGAGCACACACCCTCGCAAGAGTTTAGGGAGGAGCCGGAATTTCCCAACTCCATCAAGGCCCTCAGTTCCCAGAAACTCCATATAACAGGAGCAGACTGCCAAAAGACAGGTGACCTGCTGGTCTCTGGAACCCTTTTCACCTCAAGTCGTGTTTGTCTTTCATGTTGATTTTGGAACCTGGTATCGTTTGGATGTTTGCCCACCCCACCCCCACCCACGTTCACATTGAAATTTGATCCCTGAAGATGGAGGTGAGCTTGGCAGGAGGTATTTGGGTCTCCGGAAAGGAACCTTTGTGAGCAGCCCTGTGCTGTCCTGGTAATGAGTGAGTTCTTGCTCTATTAATTCTCATAAGAACTGACTGTTAAAAAGGGCCCGGCACCTTCCACACACTCAAGACGTGCTCTCTGCATTCGCTGCCCTCTCTTCATCCTCCATCAGTCACCATAAGTGGAGGCTTCCTGAGGCTCTGTCCAGGTGCAGGTGTCAGTACCATGCTTCTTGTACCTGCAGAACTGTGAGCCAAATAAACTTCCTTTTCTTCATAAATTCCCCAGCCTCAGGTATCCCCATTAGCAACCCATACGGACTCAAGAGTACCCTGAGTACCAACCATATATAGACTCAAGAGCTTAACCCCCACATTAACAGGCAGCTCCATTACTCAGGATTAAACAGTGTCCACAATGAAACTTGAACAAGCGTCCAAACTCTTCTTTACCTAAAGAACCTAAGAAAAGCTACAGGATAAAACAAAAACATACAGGCTCAGCACCCGTAGCACAGTGGTTACAGCACCAGCCACATGCACCAAGGCTGGAGGATTGGAGCCCAGCTAAACCGGGCCAGCTAAACAACAATTACAACTGCAACAAAAAAAATAGCCTGGCGTGGTAGCAGGCACCTGCAATTCCAGCTATTTGGGAGGCTGAAGCAAGAGAATCGCTTAAGCCCAAGAGTTGGAGATCGCTGTGAGCTGTGATGCCATAGCACTGTACTGAGACATAGTAAGACTCTGTCTCAAAAAAAAAAAAAAAAAAATACAAGCACATGTGCACACACAGAGTTTGGGGTTGCTGTATTTTTACTAAGATCTAATAAATCCAGCAACCCTTCCCTCCAGCCACATTCTTGCTGTGACTGAATCCCCCTAATAGATGGATGATCATGAGCTATATATTCTGAAAGCAATCATAATGTCTTGCTTAAATTGTCCATTTATTTTCAATTATAATAGCAAACCAGCAACATAACAAAACCTCAGAACCCACAATAGCGCTCTATGTTCTCATAGTAAGTGAAATTCCTGAATCTCTGAGGTTGTACTCTGCTGTTTGTTTTTTGTTTGTTTGTTTATTATTAAGTCATAGCTGTGTACATTAATGCAGTCATGGGTACAATGTGCTGGTTTTATATACAATTTGAAATATTTTCATCAAACTGGAACATAGTCTGCTGTTTGTTTTACTTTTTAGACAGGGTCTTGCTCTGCTGCCCAGGCTAGCATGCAGTGGCACAACCACAGCTCACTGCATCCTCAGACTCCTGAGCTCAAAGAATCCTCCTGCTTCGGGCTCCTGAACAATTGGGACTACAGGGGCAGGCCACCATGCCCAACTGATATTTTTAATTGTTTTGTAAAGACGAGATCTGGCTGTATGGCCCAGGCTGGCCTCAAACTCTTGGGCTCAAGTGATCCTCCTGCCTCAGACTCCTAAAGTGCTGGGATTATAGGCCTAAGCCCCCACACCTGGATTATTTATGCCTTTTTAACATGTTTCAGTCATGCACAGACTGTTTCTCAAGTGAGGAAGCCCAGAGGTTCCTTCTAAACCATCCATCACCAGGCAAATCTCATTTTGAAACCACTACATTTTTTTATTATAAATAAAACTTTCTCTATGTCCCAACCAACAGGCCACAAATTTATCTAAAACCCTGTTAGATGGATTCAATAATTCAAAACAGCCAAACTTCTTGGTCAGCCTATGTAATTCATACCAACCAATTCTCCAGTTCTCCAGACACCCTCTAGATGTCTAACAATTCAATTAGGAATCAGTGTGAACCATGAAGGTTCCTAAGAGCTCAGTCCCACCAAACTGCCCCCACTTCAGGTGGTACGGGTGTTGACAGCGATTTTCCAGTGGTTTTCAACTGGTGTGCCGTGAGAGGATCTTGGGCGTGCCATGAACATTTTTAAATATCATTAATTAAATTATTTTCAAAATTAGTTTAAAACACAGTAAGTATTTTTTTAACACTTTTTTTTTGATCAACATCGTTTAAGTGTGCTGTGGAAGTTTAAGTATCGGTTGAAGTGTGCCTTTACATGAGAAAGGTTGGAAACACACAACTCAGAGAAACGCTTTTCCTGGCTGGTTTCTTATAAAGGATATGAAGGTAGAGATGGATAGCCAGATGAAAAAGTATACAGCGGTGGTCCCCAGACCAGGAGCTTATGTCCTTGGGGAGTTGGGACATGCCGCCCTCCAGGCACATGGGAAGCTTTCTGACCCTCCCCCCCCCCCACACCAGTCTGGGGTTTTTTGTCCTGAGACTTGCAGAGTTGTGTACTTGTCCTCATGCCCCTGGCACTCTGATACACTACAGACAGGAGCTGTGCTTTGGAGGAGCTCGGCACAGCTAACAGCTCAGATGGCTAAAAGAGGTCAGGAAGACATTGGAGCTGTGTCCCCTCACTGTGCACGGGACACAGATGCCTGTGCATCAGCTCTATGTCCTCTCAGGGTGCTATATTTAGCCTTCAAAATGTCTTGCATGTGTGGGGTGTGTGCAGGCTTCATCATGCAGGCATGGTCAATTGTAAACTCAATCTCCAACCCCTCTCTCCTCCCCGGAGGATGTTGGGTGGAGCTGAGAGCTCCATGTCTAACCATGGCTTGGTCTTTCTGGTGACTGGACCGCCAATGAGAAGTCCACCAAGAGTCACTTCATTAGAACAAAAGATGCTCCCATCACTTGGGAATTCCAAGAGATTTAGGAGCTCTGTACCTGGGACAGAGACCAAATAACAATCACATCTCTCATATCACAGTCAGAGACAGATTCTTTGAGGCACATTTTATTCCAGTATTAAGTACTTAAACTTGTTTCTAAAACAGAATTCTTGTCTACTCCCTAACCTTCTCAAACTTTCCTTGACCTTCTCAAACCCTAGCCCCGACTCATCTCAATGCTCAGCAGCTCTGCCGAAGTCCACAACACCTGCAGATCCAGTACTCAACAGAGACTCTACCAGTTGACAAATAGTAAATTTGTAACCCAAAACAACAGTTACATCCCTCCTCAAAAGGGATGCCATCACATGCTGTGCCCACTTCCTTGCCACCTGTCCTATTTCCAGTCTGTGCTGATGCCATGTCTCCCTGCACCGAAACCACTCCCACTGAGAGTGTACGTCTTATTAGCCTTTCCCACTATACTGCAGAGTAGATGCCTCTCTCCTCCTTGGCTTCAGGGAAAATACACTCTGCGGCTGCCCTCATAGCCCTGGCTGTCTCCTCTACAGGCCTTACTAGACTGCTCCCAGGCACCTCAAACTTAACTTGTCCAAAACAGACTCTGAGAAACCTCAGGGCCTTTGCACAGCTCTTTTCTCAACTTTTCACCAGCAAACACCATGCTGTACACCTTGCAGGTCTCAGCTGAGATCACAGGTCCTCAGAGACAGGACTCTGCCCAGTTACCCTGTTATTCTCTCTCTCATCCCCCTGTATTCACCACCATGTGTAATCCAATATTTCATGATGTAATATCACCCCACCACCTCCTGAGCAGCTGGGACTACAGCCACCTGCTACAACGCTCAGCTATTTTTTAAGAGACAAGGTCTCGCTCTAGCTCAGGCTGATCTCAAACTCATGAGCTCAAGCCATCTACCCGCCTCGACCTCCCAGAGTGCTGGGATTACAGGTGTGAGCCACCACGCCCAGCCCCATTTTCTTCTTCTTTACTTACAAATAATTAAATCAATTGAGCCAACATACATTGAGCTTGAAGGACAAAATCTTCTGCCATGCGAAAACCATGTTGATTACTTTTATAGTAATCGTTACTACTGTTTGCAGGTTAAGACACAGAGCCCCTGGAAGGAGTGGTTCCTGGTTATAAAACCACATTTCTGAGGCTTAGGAAAAGACAGAAATCATGAACTTCTAACTCTAAACTGATCTCTCTAGAAAGGAAAAAACAAATTCCACAATAGGTCGCTTTTAATTTCAAGTAAAAGTACCTAAGTTAGATGCATTTCTGAAAATAGTTCTAAGCCTCTGTAAAACAACACACCCCACACATGCTAGACATTTCCAAGGCTAAATATAGCACCCTGAGAGGACACAGAGCTGATGCACAGGCATCCAGGGACAATCACAGTCTGTGGGCAGCGAGGGGACACGGCTCCAATGCCTTCCTGACCCCTGTTACCATCTGAGCTGTTAGCCAGAAACACTGCCAAGTTCCCCAAAAGCACAGATCCTGTCTGTAGTGTATGAAAGTGCTAGGGGCATGAGGACAAGTACACAGCTCTGCAAGGCTCAGGAGAAACTGCTCCTACGTCCTGGCTCCCCAAGGGCAACCTCTTCCAATTCTTAGAGAATTCTTCTCGTATTCACCTCTGCATCCCCACATATCACAGTCATATCACCACTTCCTGAATTTTTAGCCTAGGCATTAGCTGTCAACGATTAGAAGTGGGGGATCCAGCTCTATTTTGTGACTACCTCCACGCACCCCTCATGCCTCAATTACACCATAATTTTGGTTAGATCACAAGTCAATATTTACATAATTATAACTATATAAACATTAGCTGAGAGTTCAGCTTTTTAGTAAAACTACGAAACATTTTCTACCCAATATAACTTTTTATTTTTCCTGGAATTAACAACTATCCTAGAATTTCTGGTTTATTTACCCTCTATGTAAACAGATTATTTGTGTCAATAATTTATCCACAAATTCTCCTGGGTGCACGGATCTTCATTCATTATGTGCAAACACACTGCATACTCCAACACATTCTCTTCTCCTGGAAGATGTCCCACAGCCTGTGCTCTGATCTGGATTTGGGGTGAGGGGAGTTCTCAGTGACATCTCAGGACCTCCTTTCACTATCATCTGGAGACCCCTTCTAAGGGAGATCTAAGGATCTCTTCTTAAACAAGTAACAAAAAGCACAAACTCTGGAGGAAAGGGACAGATACATAAGACTATGTGAAAATTTAAAATGCTGGTTCTTCAAAAAACCTATAAAGAAAATAAAAACCTAAAAATCTTGGTTTTTAAAAAAAAAATATATATATATATAGGCTTGACGCCTATAGCTCAGCAGCTAGGGTGCCAGCCACATACACTGGAGCTAGAGGGTTCAAACCCAGCCCAGACCTGCCAAACAATGACAACTACAACCAGAAAAAAAAAAAATAGCCAGGTGTTGTGGTGGGTGCCTGTAGTCCCAGCTACTTGGGAAACTGAGGCAAGAGACTCACTTAAGTTCAAGGGTTTAAGGTTGCTCTGAGCTGTGACACTACAGCACTCTACTGAGGGCAACATAGTGAGACTCTGTCTTTAATAATAATAATAAAAAAAAAGGCTCGGCGCCTATAGCTCAATCGGCTAAGGCACCAGCCACGTACACCTAAGGTGGCGGGTTCGAATCCCCAGCCCGGACCCCAAAACAACAATGACGGCTGCAACCAAAAAATAGCCGGGCGTTGTGGCGGGCGCCTGTGGTCCCAGCTACTTGGGAGGCGGAGGCAAGAGACTCGCTTGAGCCCAGGAGTTGGAGGTTGCTGTGAGCTGTAATGCCACGGC
>CAUYTI010081951.1:0-31217 GCA_963575145.1 Galago senegalensis
AAGCAATAACTGAGAAAATGACATGAAGGCTGTGTTGACCAGTTTGATGGAAGTATTTCAGAATGCATGTGAAAACCCCACACTGTACCCCAGAAGAGTATCAATGTACATAGTTAACACTCAATAAAAAAAAAAAAATGGCATATTTGGTAAAGATCCAATACTACATTCCCATTAACATAGGAAAAAGAAAAAATGTGCATTTTTTAGTAATTGCCTATTCTAGACAATCATGTACTATCCATTTTGTTACTTAGACCTTCCATTTTGAAGAGGCATTACTGATAATTGAAATTTCTACTTTTTTAATGCTCTGATTATTGAAAGAATTTCTATAGGCTGGATTTATGTTTTACATATTTTAGACCTCGTTTTTTCCTCTAATTCCCACTTACTTTGGTCCTGGGTACATTAGTAACATACTAATAACACTATAAAATCTGGCCCTCAACTTTCTAGTCAAAGTTGGATGATTTTATACAGAAGATGACAGGTATATTGCTGGAAGCCATGTGGCTTTTTGATGGCTGTGCTATGGTACTCAGTTAATCAACATAAATCCAGTTGCTCTATGAAAGGAAGTTATAGAAGTAATTCAAGTCCCCACTCAAGTTGAGGAGATTATCCTGAGTGGGCCTGACTTAATCCGTTGAATGGCCTTAAACATTGGGCTCAATGTACGAGGAATTGGCTCAGACGTTTCCTTGGGGGAAGGAATGGGTAGGTGAGTCTCCTGCCTGTGGGCCACAGCGTTGGCCCATGAAGTCTCAGCTTGATCCTGATTTTCCCTTGTGATGGCCTATCGTAGGGAATTTGGACTTGATTAGCTAATCTGGCACAATTGCTTGAGCCAATTCCTTGTACTATGACCCTGTATGTGTGTGTGTATGTATGTGTGTTTGTATAGCTCTAACTAGTTTAATAATTCCGACAAGTTGTATTTCTTTTGCTGAACCCTGACTAATACATAATTCCTAGATTGACAACTATATTAAGTATATTATGTGGCTATAATCCAAACTAAGTGCCTTCCAAACTCAACATTCCTTTATCCCAGTTCCCCAAAATGCTCATGGTCATGCCAATACCACCCAACGTAAGAGGAAATGTGATGGAGGGGTAGTAGAAATGGAGAGTCCAGAACAGTTATGGTTAAAGTACCATCTACAAACTTTATTTTAAAAAGCACTTCCATGTGAAAATTTGACCTGGGGACTTGCAAGGGCCCTCCCGCAAGCGAGCTGCCTTGAAACTTAGGGTTCATTAGTTTCGATGTAGAGTTTCTCTGAATGTCAAGAACAGCTCCTGAGGGAGACCAGAGAAAAATCTAAAAGATGAGTAGAAAGTACCTGGAGGGAAGGGAAAAGGCAGGACAAAGGGAAATCTGGAGCAAGGATGAGAAGCAGCTGGTTTATAAGGAGCCTAGAGGCGGCGCCTGTGGCTCAGTGGGTAAGGCACTGGCCCCATATACTGAGGGTGGCAGTTGGAACCTGGTCTCAACCAAACTGCAATAACAAAAAAGGAGCATAGAGAGGTGCATGCGGGGAGCTGGGAAGGAGTGTGTCTGATGGGTTATACCCTTCAGGGGTGATAAGAGGCGTTCTTCTGTCGCTCCTTCTACTTCATCTGCATCCAGACCCCCCTGATGTGGTCTTAGTCTCTGCCCAAGTAACACAAAGGTAACACACCTCACTTTGTAACCAAAGGTGCATGGTATGATCTGCTCTAATTTAAGAGAGGCCAGAAATAGTATTCCTTTAGACTCAGATATCCAGCCTTGAGGCCATAAACGTACACTACTAGACTCATGACGAATTTGGCTCTGAGACCCTTAGAGGCTTAGAGCTCATAAAAATGAGATGACTAAATTGGAGGTAGAAAATCCTATTTTAGTCTGGAAACCTTTGTATTACTAAGTACACGAAACCCCTATATTACTGAGAATTTATTCTCTGATGATACTGATAGAGGCCTATTTCACTGGCTGTTAATGAGCGTTCTCAGCACGATGCATCTTAATCACCTTGGCCTCACCCAGACCCATTAAACCAGGGGCTGGAGAGGGACCAGGCAACATTGCCTTAGTTAATAGGCGAGAACAAAAAAACAAAACTTCCACCTGATTCTACGAACTGGGTAATGAAATGCTAGTGTTTAAAGGTGTCCCTTCCAAAACTCAGGTGTTGAAAATCAACAGTCAAGGGGCTAGTTTTGACAGGTGCAGCTTCGGAGAGGTGATCAGCCATGAGGGCTCCTCCCTCATGAATGTGATTGAGGACCTTATAAAGGGGGCTTCAGCAGCTTTCAGCGGTGTCGTCCTTCCACCTTTCACCACTGGGGGCACTGCGTTCCTCCCCGCCAGAGGCTGCAGTGGAGGCGTGGGGGACCTTCATCTCAGGCTTCCCAGCATCAGAATGGTGAGAAAACAAATTACTCTTACTCAGTCTGTGGAATTCTGTGACAATAGCACACATGGGCTAAGATGTGACAAAAATAACGTAAATAGTACTAGCTTGGAAATACTTATTCCTGAGGAAAGAAAAGAACTTTCATGGCAGGTATGTGAGTCCTTTCAAATTATCGGGTCCAGAAAGGCATTAAAATGAGCCTGTAGTTATATCCTACTCCCTGTTTTGAGCTGTGTTGTCATCTCTTAAAACTGATCGCCATTACTGCAGGTATCTATAAGTTAGCCTAATAATACCACACTGGATACTACAGGCTGCAACCTATACCTTCACAATGGATTGTTGTAGTCTCCAACTCCCTAGGTACAGGCTGGCACTGATATGCAGCCCATTGGAAATGGTCCAGCCCACAGCATCAGCACCTGCTCTGTCCCCTCTCCGCACCCCTCACCCCCATCACCCTTAGAAAACTTGTCTTCTGTGAACCCCATCCCTGGTGCCAGAAAGGTTGGGAACTGCTGATGTACAGCCAGTCAGTAATCAATTTTATTTCTGTAAGCCAATGAGAATTCCTGATGAAAAATTTGATATTAGACTACCCCTTCATTGACCCTTAAAAATCCACTTGTAACTGCTACTATTTTGGTATACATTCACAGCAGCTTGAATCTTTATTTCCAGCTTGTGATCGATCCACAAGCTTGGCCCAAATCAACTCTCTACTTGTATTGATATTAATTTTATCTCCACTTCTTCCTTTAGGTTGACTTCTCAGGGATTCCTCTTAGGTCAAAATTCTTAAACATCAATATAGCCATATCTTACAATTATGGGCAATGGTGAATTTCCTAAGGTACAATGGCTACCCGTAGGTTTTTTTTTTTTTTTAACTAAATGGGATCTGAACAAAAATAGTCACATTACAATTTGCCTTTTCATGCATCTGTTTTTTCTTAGGGAATCGATATTGTCCCTAAATATCATAGAAGAAAATTTTCTTAAAACATTGTTTTTTGGCTTGGCACCCAAAGCTCAGTGAGAAGGGTGCCAGCCACATACACCGAGTCTGGCCTGGGCCTGCTAAACAACAGTGGCAACAGCAACCAAAAAATAGCCAGGCCTTGTGGCGGGCACCTGGAGGCTGAGGCAAGAGAATCACTTAAGCCCAAGGGTTTGAGGTTGCTGTGAGTTGTGATGCCAGGGCACTCTAACGAGGGCAACATAGACTCTGTCTCAAAAACAAAAACCAAAAATCATTGGTTTTGGTTGGTGGGACTGCAAACTAGTATAACCTCTTTGGAAAACAGTATGGAGATACCTCAAAGAACAAAAAGTAGACCTACCCTTTAATCCAGCAGTCCCACTATTACTTACCTAAAAGAGAGAAAAAACATTTTATCCAAAAGACACTTGCATTTGAATGTTTATAGCAGCACAATTCATAATGACAAGGATGTGGAAACAACCCAAGTTCCCATCAATGCATGAGTGGATTAATACGATATGGTATATGTACACCGTGGAGTACTACTCAGCCACAACAAGAACAAAACAATGGTGATCTAGTATTTTTTTTGTAACAAGCTGGATGGAATTATAGACCATTTTTCTAAGTGAAGCATTGTGAGAATGAAGAAAACATACACCACGAGTGCTCAACTAATAAATTGGAGCGAGTTGATCAACACTTATATGCACATATGGAAGAAAAACTCAATGGGAATCAAGTAGCTAGGAGGAAGGGATGGGTAGATTCACACCTAACATGTGCAATTACATACTCTCTGGGTAAAGGGCACATTTATAACTTTGACTGAAAATAGACAAAAGCAAATTATGTAACCAAAACATGCATACCTCTGTAATATTCTGAGATTAAAAAACAAATCACTGTTTTTGTTCAAACTTCAGTGGATGCTATCAAAGACATGTGTCGGGAGCCAGCTTCAACTGGCAATGTCACCTGAACTGCTCAGCAGCATACCAGGAACACATTTTGGTGTTAGCATTCTTTAGCATTCTATAAATAATATTTTTTTAAGCTATTATTCAGAAGTGACTCCTGACAAGCAGCTCCCTCAAAAGTGAGTGACGCTGACATTGGGCAGGCTCCCTGAGTTGGCTGGGGATCCTGATGGTACAGTGGGGCTTTAAAATATTAATGTTCACAGAAGCTCGGTGAGAATAGGTCTTGGCAGTGATTCTCAACCCTGTTCATCCAGCTCTGTGGGGTGAGTGGAAACCTTTCCCATCACAGTTTTCTCTTTCTGGATCTGATCATAAACTCCTGTACCTGCAGTTCCCTCAGTTTTAAAGATGCTTGCAAAACTACCGTGCTCTTTTTTCAGTTGGTATAATTTTTTTCTTTAAGAGCAAGAATGTAAGAATGCAGAAGGCTCTGTGGGTGTGTCCCTGATTCAGAGTCATCTTTGCAGGAGTCCTCAAACGTTGCTGGGCATAAGGGCCTCATGAAATGCTTATTAACATCTCAGATTCCTCTGGGTCTGGGGCTTGCGAGTCAGATTAAGTAGACCTGGGAGCAGAGTCCTAGAATCTGCTTTTCAATCAACATCCCAGGAGATGGAGGCATTGAAGCTCTCAGACTATGCCTTTGATGTGCCCTCTATTTTGGAATCTTTTTTTTGCATTGAAACAGAATTCCCCAAAGCTGTTAGAAATCTCACATAATCCAGAAATTAAGAGCAATGTGGCCCAAGAGCGTGGGAGTTAACTAAAGCTGAAGCTTCTCCTTTCTCTTGTCAATTAACCAGGAACAACAAATACTCATATCCATTTCTATACTTTTCCATCCTCTCCTAATGCCATGCCGTTCTCACATCACCTCCATAATCACCAGTAATGTGTAAGTGTGACAGAAGCTTTGTCTCTTATCCAACCTTAGAATATAAACTTCAGGAATTAGGTAGTATAGGTCAGATACTATGTAGTCCTGGGCCGAACCCTAGATCTTTGTAAAGATCTATGAGTGGTAACTACGTTGTTTGGCCAATAGACATGCCCATCTCAAGGTGCCAGTCATCTTCTAGAAGGAAGGACATGGAACCCTTCTGATGCTTGTGGTGATCATAATCCAATAAACCAGGTTTATTCCCTCAGAGGGCAAAAGAAAACACATCAGCTCCTTGGAGGACGAGGATTCTGAAGGTGATTTTTGTGGAAGTCAGTGTAACCCTGGGCTATAAAGGCAATAGGAAAATTGTAATAGGCACAGTGGCTTGTAATAAAATGGGATTACTGCAATTCCAGAGTGTTCTGTTGACTGCATGTGCCACAAGCATTAATGCGTGTTCATGAGCATTATTACAATTATTTACAGTGGTCAGTGTCTTTGAAAAGGGGAAAGAAGGCAGCATGAAATGGGAGCAGGGAGGCCCAGAGCAAGTGCAGAGTTGTGGCACCTCATGTTGCTGCCAGAGACAGCCACATGAGGGGCTGACTGCTTGGGGGAGGCAGCACCCAGTGTCCCAGGAAGGAGCAGGTTATACAGTGGGGGCCTAGTGCAGCCTTCAGGATCTGCTACTTGGAGCTGGGAAAGTCAGGGGTAATTCCAGGGATAAGGACAAAGCACAGGGACTTGGGGGTATCCAGTCTAGGAAGGATCAGATCATTTGTTGATTAGGGCTTTGACTATATTTCCTTAGTAACCTGCTAACCAAGTCCTGAGACTGGGGCACAGCTGAGCCTATGAATGAGGCACCAGAGGTCCCTACCATGGAAATGACAAGGGGTGCCAAGCAGGAGCCTGCAGGGAGCAGTGGTGGAGTATGGGCCTGCTAGGCCCGGAGTCCATTGGACTTGGACTCTCTTGAAGATCATGATCTTCAGTCCAGCTCCTTGCTCCTCTGGTGATTCTGGCTTTTAGTTCTAATTAATCTCACCCCAGAACTCACAAGAAACAGGCCACATCCCTTCCCTGGAAAGTTTAGACCAGTGATATTCAACTGGTGTGCTGGATCTTGGGTGTGCCATTAAAATTTGTAAAGACCGTTAATTAAATTATTTTTCAAAAGGAGTTCAAAGCACAGTAAGTATCTTCTTTGTATTCTTTTTCTTTTTTTTTTTTTTGATCAACATAATTTCTGTGTGCCATGGAAGTTTAACTACAGGTTCAAGTGTGGCATGAGATAAAAAAGGTTGAAAAACCCTGGTTTACACAAACCCAACTGCTCCATGATGAGCAAAGAGAAGCTTGGAATTTTCTGGGGAATATTTGTCTTTTCTGTTTCTATCAGTGTTCCCAGCATTCCCTCAGGATCATCCCGCCCCATCCCAAACTCCACATTCAATTAGTGATGGAGGAGACCAATCACCCTAATTTATTTCTCTCTTAACTTTTCCTTTCCACCAGATGCCCCAAGCCCCTGCACTCTAAGCAGACACTTGAGATCTTAGGTCTTGTCTCCTATAATATACACCACTTTATTCCTTTAGTCATATATTCACTACCAATTTATCGAGAGGCCTCGTGTAGCGGGGACTGAAGGACCTGGTGTAATATCTCCTGTCCCTGATGCTGGGGGGCACAACGTAGGCAGCTGATTACAATTCGCCACCTGCCCTGCTTCTCAGGTAAGAGCTTTATTGCTTCAACAAATATGTTTCCTTTTGTTTGAAAACACCTATCACCCATGTCTTAAAAATTGTTTAGACTTCTGCATTTTGTGCAATAAGGTTCCAAAGAGCCTATCTTGTCAATAAATCCTGATTTAGGTCTAGATGAAACAGCTACCACAGAATCAACTAGAAAGAAAAAAATCTTGATCCAACACTCAAGTCTTTCTATTGTGCAAGGTGAAATCCTTTGACCTAGATTCTGTCCCTGGAAAGGCCAGTGACTATCGATAATTCTAAGAAAACTGGTTTAAATATCAGTGTACAAAGTCATAATTTATTTGATTATCCTGAAATTCTACTACAGAGAAAGTTCTCACTTTTATCCACCTTCATTGTTACCTTCGAGCAGCTCTTTCCATGGTAACTGAAAACTTCTCTGGGCTGAAATAATCCTCTCCAGCTCCCAGGGCACAGTCATGGAATTTTAAAAACAGGGAACTTTGTTAACCGTGAAATACTCTCTGAGATTTAAAAGCCTGTGGAGCTCCAGATAAATAATCATTTGTCTATCTTCTGAAGGTAAGCACTGGGTTTAGAAATGTTTGTATCATCCCGTCATTTTTTAACTATGCTAACGTAAGAATCTTAATTTTTTTTTCCTTTCTAACCATAAAAGTAATCCCAGTGTCTTTGTTACTATCCCATAGTAATGACCAGATCATCTCTGGGCCAGGATCAAACATGAGATGCTGTTTGCATTTTGCATTCCTTAAGCAGTCAGTGGAAAAGATTACTATTTTTTTTTCCCAGAAAGTTGAAGGACTCTAAAGTTGCCTTACGCTCCTCTAGTGATCATTGAGCGAGTGGATTAATGATGCTCTTGTGGTCTTGAAATTCTCTTTTGTTTTTCTAGTCCAGAATTATGACTCTTCATAAACTAACAACAAAAAAAGAAAAAAAAGGCAGTGTTTTTCCAACAACACTGTTTTCGTCTAGCACTTTTCCTTGTCTAAAAACCTCTAACTCAATGTTATATGTGTAATTTATTAGAATTTATTTTCTCTTTATTTTTATCTTGGGAGGAGGACCACAAATCAGTTGGAATTCTTTATAACAGGATAACAAGGTCTTTCCCATCCTGCATCCTACAACTTTTACTACCTGTAGATAAACAGAGAAAATTAGGAGAAATCCTAATTTTTGATATGTTCAGTTCAGGGAGAGGTGATCTGATAAGCTTTCTGGCTGGTCTTACTTGGTTTGAAAGCCTACAGCCATCGTAGTTTCCTGTTGTTTGGGGTTATAAATTACCTACACACCCCCTGTTGTTTAGAAACAGCTTGTCATTGCAAATCAGCTTAGCTACCCAATTAATGAACTCTTTCAAACATGTAGCAGGCACAATAATTGAAGCTTTGATTTTTTTTCCCCCCTCGACCACAGAAATTCCTTTGGCTACAAGTTTATCCCGTGAACAGCAACGCACCCATCTCCATCCAAGACGGACTCAAGGTAAAGGAAGAGTGGAAATGTGTTTCTCGACAAAGCTTTCAGTATTTTGGGTGCCCTTGTTCCTTCTGCTCAGCTGTGTTACTTCTACTAAGACAGACACACCCTCAGCCCAGGACAGCAATGGCTCTGGGAGTCCAGGGCACATGGCAGACATACTACGAGCTCTCGCTGTGGGTGACCACCCACCCCTCAACTACTCAAGAAGCCTCATCAGAACATTGTTGGAGAAAACTGGGTGCCCACAGAGGAGAACTGGAATGCAAGGAGATTGTGATCTGGTCAGTGCCACGGAGTGGGGTCAGGTACCAGGGCACGTTCAGAGGACGGCAATGGGTTCTCTGGTTCTTTACTCCAGCAAAGCCAAATCAAATGCCAATCTTCCACTATCCAAGTGGGCAATGCTTTGCAGTGAAACATCTTCCATATCTGAGATACAACGCGTCAAGGGCATTCTGCATGTAGCACTTAAGACTAGGGGAATTTGTTTTTGTTGTTGCTGAAAGGATGATATTTATGTAAGCCTTTCTGGAATCCTGCATATTTAGAGGTATTTATTTATGAGTGTGAACTTTCATTCCTCTTTCCTATCTGATTTGCTAATCCTTTTTTTTTCTGCCCTGCAATGAACTTGCACGTGACCAGATAGATGCTATTTGCCCCCCCCCCTTTTTTGTAGCATATATTAGCAATCTGGTATTTATCTAACAGCAGTAATGTTTGACTGCTTTCTCTTGGATGTCAATCGGTGTTTTGTAATAGTCTCCATGACGGGTAATGATCGGACAATTATCTTCTTTTTTTTGAGACAGTCTCACTTTGTCACTTTGAGTAGAGTGTGTGGCATCATAGCTCACAGCAACCTCAAACTCTTGGGCTTAAGCGATCCTCTTGGCTCAGCCTCCCAAGTAGCTGGGACTATAGGCTCCTGCCACAATGCTGGCTAGACAATCATCTTAATGGGGAATCTGAGCTGGGGGAAGGAAATACAGAAGGTAGAACTGAAATTGGACCATGGCTCCTCTGGCCCAATTCACAGCCTTAGCCTGGCTTGCAAAGTGAGTCTCCACCCTGATTACACATCAGAATCATCTGGGCTGGTTTCCCACCTTCCCCATCTTGAGGCTTTGTCCTCCAGAGACAGAGATTTCGCAAATTTAGGAAAGATTATTAAAAAAAAAAAAAGCCTCTCCAGGTCAATTAAATGTGATATTGGGGGGATCAGAGATTTTTTATTTAATTAGGGTGGATGTGTAGGGCAAGGTAGGCATCTGATGGGGGCAGTGTAGGAGGTGACAGCCCCTGTGTTAAAATGACTGCAAACAAATCAGACAAAAATGCTCTTTATTCCATTCCCAACTGACCAGATGTTTTGAGGACAAACTCACAAATACATAAATGAAAAATAAAGAAATAAAAGCTAATGACTGCCCCCAGAATATATTTTGGTGGACTTACTTTCTCAATTGTGCATTGTCAAGGAGGGCAGGGGGACATTTCTTGGTTAAGCATTTTGGAGTTTTTATGTTTCTTTCCTACGGCAGTAAAGGTCTTCATAGAATTTTCTCTGCTCCATGCTAAAAATAAATAATTCAATAATTGCTAAAATACCTGATGGATTCCAGAAGGAATGTGTTATAATAGGCGACTCATCTGTGATGACATTAACATATAAAGATAGCAACAGAAGACATCCCACTGGAAGTATTCAGAAGTCAGATCTGATTAACGTCCTCAGAGAATTTGCTTCGGGGGAATGTTCTCCTTTAATGAAGGGATAGTGCCTTATTAAGGCTGCTTGAATATTAGTTTTGCTGGGGGAGATATAGACATGCAAAATAGTTCTCCATTTTTTAGGGCTGGGGGAAAAATGGCTTGGCACTAAACTGCCTCCTGTGATATTACCAAGAATCTGTCCAATTTGGCTTTCAGTGGAATTAGTTCATTCCTGGGACTCAAAACACGGACTTTTGTTGTTTCACCCTTTTGCTGCTGGTGTTTTCATTCATGAAAAATCAAGGGAAACAAAGAGTTCTCTTGATTTCCCAAACATGTAGGTTCTGGGGCAAACCTTACGGCCCAGTCTCTTTTGTCATTGTAGGGACTTTGTGGAGAGTCAGAGCTCAGGCTGGGAATTCTGTGATGAAAAGAGAGGGCAAGGATGTGTGTTCACGTCCTTCATGTTCTGGGGGGAAAAATGGGTATCTTGAATTTGTGAGAAGGAAATGTTTCCAGTTTTAGGTCTAGGTGAAAACTGGGTGATTTGAAAAGTCAACAATTTGGGCAGTGCCTGTTGCTCAGTGGGTAGGACACCAGCCAAATACACTCAGGCTGGCAGGTTTGAACCCGACCTGGGCTAGCTAAAACAACAATGACAACTGCAACACTAACAAAAGAAGAAAAAAATAGCTGAGCATTATGGCAGGTGCCTGTAGTCCCAGCTACTTGGGACACTGAAGCAAGAGAATCACTTAAGCCCAAGAGTTTGAGGTTGCTGTGAGCTGTGACTCCACAGCACTCTATCCAGGGTGACAGCTTGAGACTCTGTGTCAAGCAAATAAACAAAAAAAGTCAACAATTTGAAGAGTCTGAGAGCATTGTCAATAAATCTATTCAAGCTGCAGTCTTTGAAAATGGATACTTCTTGCCAGATCTTGGCTTTTTCTTTAACAATAGGGTTAGAAAGTAGTTTTAATGAATTTAGGGATTAAGTGACTCCAGAAGGATAAATTCACTTCAGCGATTATGAGAACCATGACCCTGCATGGGTTCCTGAAAGGAAAAGAGAGCCCTGTTCTGCCACCTTCTAGCACTGGGACACACTGAAATGTAGCTTCCTCATCTATAAGGTGATAAGTCCTTCAAGGACAGTTCTGTGAGGATCGCGTGGACAAGGTCAGATGTGGGGGCTCATGTCCCCTCTGTTCTTATGTTCTCTGTACTTCATGGCAGTGTCTGAGCTGTCCTTTACCAAGGACACTGGAGTGATGGCACCTCTCCTTCCTCCCCACAAAGGTCCCCTGAACTGTCCCAGATGCTTGGGATTTTATAGCAATTGCTCCAGGTGACTCTAAGACACAGGCAAGGCAGAGGACCACTGCCTAAAGGGTCTCTATTTAATTCATAACTGATCCTAGCCCCTTGTCACAACTGTGATGGGATAAAGTATGGTGAGCACCCAGCTTTATCTTATGTATCCAAGACGTTTATCCTCACCCTTCTCTGTTAAGACTTTTCTTTTATGTCCATCAGAAAAGCTGCTAACTCTAGTACAGACATTAAAGTGTTTCCCATCAGTGACATCCTTTGGCTCTTTGGTAGGTACATTTAGTTGCTAGCCATGTTTCCCAGGGTCCCCCTGAAAAGACCTTACAAAAACCAAGAATTTGGCAATTGTAAATTGAGCTGTAATAAACAATCTAGTGCAAATGTCCTTATTGCCAAATTGTGGAAACAACATAGGTATCCACCAATCCAGGAATGGCTTAACAAGCTATGGTATATGTATACCAAGGAATACTATACAGCTACTAAAAAGGATAGTGACTTTATATCTTTTCTTTTAATTTGGATGGAGTTGGAATACTTTTTTTCAGTAAAATGTCAAAAGTATGGAGAAGCAAGAATCGAGTGTACTCAATTCTGATAGCACAATTGATGCTAGTGCATGATGGGAGGGGGGAGTGAGGAAGGAGACAGAGGGAAGGAGAGAGGGGGTGTGGGGCCACTGTGTGTGATAAACCTATTGGGGGCAGGACACTATTAATAGAGGGACTTCAGGCCAGGTGTGGTGGCTCACGCTTATAATCTCAGCACTTGGGAGGCTGACGCAGGTGGATTGCCGAAGTTCACAGGCTGGAGACCAGCCAGAGAAAGACCCTGTTTCTAAAAAATAGCTGGGTGTTGAGGCAGGCTCCTATAGTTCTAGCTACTTGGGATGCTGAGGCAAAAGAATCACTTGAGCACAAGAATTTGAGGTTGCTGTGAGCCATGATGCCACGGTACTCAACCCAGGGCCACAGAGTGAGACTAGGTCTCCAAAATAATAAAAAAAAAAAATTATAGAAATTTATCCAGGAAATGCAAGCAGTATAACCTGGCTCATTGTATCCTGAATGATTCCCCAACAATAAAAACCAAGAATACCAAGAATTTAAAAGGGGACAGGGGATTTTCCCACTACTCAAAATCTAGTCTCAGTCTTTGGTCCTAAAACTCCTGAACTTTATCTTCCAGTTAAGACAGCTGTCTTCTTAATGTATGAGAAAGTGATCATGTCCTGAGTTTGTCATTGAAGCTCTTACCTGGCATAGGAAATTAGCAAAGCAGAGTTGCCACAGCTGGGAAGGCCATCTGATTTGGCCACAAGGTATGATGGACAGTTGCTCTCAAGTATCTGGTTGTCTATCTAATTTGTAAGGAAGGCCTTGAATTTTAATTAGCCTTTTCTCAATGTTGATTTCCTTATGAAGTCTTTAAAACAAATTCCCGGAATCCATGGGATTTTCTTTTCCCCCTTTAAACCTTATGCCTCCACCTGACAAGATTAAAAGAAAAATTAATGGATTATTTGTGAATGAGTTCATTCTTCTTTAACAAAGACTTACTTCACCAAAAGCAGCTGCCTTGGACAGATCTTGATGCCTATGGGGTGGACAGGATTTGCAAAAGTTTGCTAAACATCCTCTCCCAAACACAACTGAGCCAACTGCTAAAAACTTTAACAATGAAAATAAGTCAAAAAGAGATGAACTGAAAATTATAGCCTCCTCCCCACCCCTTGCCATGGGACAACCCCCATATGCTTTTTGGCACACCTAAGCCCAGGGGAAGAATCCATATTTCCTTATGCTAGATTTTCTGAGATTTCCTATGGTACTCCTTCCCCAAGCCACCACCTTAAGGTAACTTCTCTAAAATTCGATATCATAAAAGAGGGTCAAGTTTCCAGCTCATAGCCATGTGATTCAGTTAAGCTTTAAGACAGCAGGTGTCAAAAAATTAAAATAAGGACAGGCACTCAAGGTGACAAATCTCTACTCAGACAAAATAAGATGCTTCCCTATCTTTTTCCAATTTATCAAGGTCAGGAACGCATTTTCCCTTCCAAGTTGTAGACATTCAACCCCTTGGTAGAATCTTGTTCTGATAGTTCTATAGGCTGACCAATCCCTCAGTCTCCCAGTGACTTCTGGTCCTACCACGTTGAAGGTAGAGAAGATTACTGGTTGAAGGGGTTGCATGTCAAATACATTGGTGGATCCCCAGCCTGTGTTCTCCATGGCACAAAAGAGCTAAGAGAATGAGGCCTGTCCTTATAGGAAATAAGAATTTGGCAGTTTATGACCATTAGCTGTGTGGGTTTAGGCAAATTACTTACAGAGCTGGTTTTCATATATACTATGGCACACTTTTCTCATAGAATGAAAACGTAACTCTTGATTCTATGTAGAATCCTTGTATACTGCATACAAATGTGCACATTAATTCATTGATTCAATACCAATTGGGTAATTGGTATTCTAAATGCTTTATATTATGTAGAAATATTTGGATTTTTGTATAGGCATAAGTTGGGACATTTTGTCCATTTAGAGTAATGATAGAGAATTCCCACTATCAAAAACTCCATTATCCTACACATTTATAGAACCAATTAGATCAGACACTGAGGGATGCCCTGATGTATAAGGTACTTAGCACTCTGGGTGCTTGGCTGCCAATAAGTGGTAGCTAATCCTGCCAAAGGGTTGGTTTCAGGAGGTTATTTGGTATGAAGAATGGCTTTATTATGTATTTGTTTTAACTCATTCACCACTTTGGGTATTGATGTCAGCTCTGCCAGCAGCTACCAATGCATGGATTTTGTGGGCCACTTAGGGAACAAGAAAGGGCTGCCCTGGTTTCAGAGGTAGAGCATAATACCTGCATTAGGAGTTGGTCTTATTGGGACCCCTGCATCCTTTCTGTTTGCTGGCTTCTTGATATCCCTGCAGCTGATTTGGGGAGAGATTAAAGTCTATTTGGCTTTGTGAAGGATGTGATTATGCTTTGCTTTGGAGATGACATTTATTTCTTCCTGACTCAGATGGTACATACCAGATGTTACACAGTGGGTTACTCAGCAAACAGGGAGTGAGAACCCCCAAAACTTCCATTGTAGGGAAAACTAGATTAAAAGATATTGTAGTAAATTGCCCTACAGTGGGATAGCTCCCTCTGGGATTCAGGGTAGCCACTCCTTAATGCCTTAACTTGGAGGCTATTGATATGTCATGGGGCTGCTTCTCACATCTCATGAGAATTCTCAGGAATGTCTGGCAAAAAGGCAGCTTCTCTCTTGCTGAGAGAGCTTTCCATTCACAATTCCTGTGTCTGTCTTTTTCTTACTGTCCCACAAGGCTGACTAAAACTCTATGGAAACTTCTCAGACTATAGATTCTAGGCATCTGTCTGTGGTCTGTGAAACAAACAAGACTTCATAGTGTAGGGAAGGAAAGACTCTCTTAGGTTCTATGACTGGGGTCTGACAAAAGAGAAGTTAACAGGAGAAAAAGCACACAAATTTTATTTGATGTTAGTACTTTTATTTGGCCTGGAGAGCTTCATATAAAAAGTGAAAACCCCAAAGAAGGAGTTTTACATTAGTCTCAGGGTCTAATATACCATTTTGACAAAGAACAATAAATTGTGGAGATGTGACAAGAGTAAGAAAAAAGGAGTTTGGTCTGGAATGGGAAATTGGCAGAAAGCAAACAGGAAATACACAGGGGATACTAATGGATGATAAACATTGTTTTAGTAAAGTTTGCTTGTACAGAACCATCTCAGAATTAACTCCGTCTCCAATGATAAGAATGTTCTCTTGATACAGTGAAGATACCTTTCTCATAGAAAATATGTTTTACTTTTAGGTAGAAAGGGGGAAGGTAGCCCCCTGATGTTTCTCAATTGCTTCCAGCTCAAAATAATTGATGTGCCAAAGTGGTATATTTTGGGTGGCATGTTCTGGTTTTCTTCGATGAAGATATTTTTAGCAATTCTCTGAGGCAGAGCAGAAGAGGGGCAGATGGCTTCAGTTGAGCTGTATGCTGAGGATAGGACTGTGCACAAAGTAGATAAAACCCAGCCTTAGTGGGCCCCATGTTCTCATGAAGGAGAGAAGAAATAAACAAGTAAACAAAGTGATTTTAGAATATTGATAACATAAGAAAATTTAAAGCTTCATACATAAGAAAATTTCTAGAGCTGTGCTGTCCAACATGGTAGTCACTAGCTTCATGGAGCTATCAGGCACTTGATATGTGGCTTATCCAAATTGAGATGTGCTGGTAACTGTAAATACACATCAGATTTTAAAGACTTCAACAGAAAAAGCTATACAATATGTTAGTAATTTTTAACAAGATTATAAGCTAAAATGATTTTCTCTTAGATATATAAGGTCAAATAAAATATTAAAATTAATATCACCTGTTTCTTTTACTTTTTTGCCACCATGCCTGGCTCATTTAAAAATGTTATACATATATATATATATTATAGATATATAAATATCTATATAAAATATCTATTATATATATATATATTTTATAGAGATAAGACAACATATTTTATACGTTGCCTAGGCTGGTCTTGAAGTCCTGGCCTCAAGCAATCCTCCTGCCTCAGTCTCCTAAAGTGCTGGGATCACAGGCATGAGCCACTGCATCCAGCTTTGATATAACTTTAAAAGCCAAAGAGTCAGCCAGTTTTATGCAAGGCAGTAAATCAACAAATTGTGCCAACTGTAATTGAGACAGTGGAATCACTCTTAGTGAAAAAAGATTCCCTATGAGGACATCATTGTTATACAGAAGTCAAATTATGACACTTATCCCCAAATCTGGCTGTTGGGCTTGCCTACTTTCACCTTCTATTCCTAAAATCCTAAGAACCTGTGGTCTCCATCGGACCATTGGTTTGGGAACTCTTTGCTAAGCTTTATTTCTTTTTTTGTTGTTGTTTTCACAGTGCTTTGAACCAGATGCCCTGTTACCCATAGCTGGAGGAAATTTTGAAGATCAGCTTCAGGAAGAAGTGGTCCAGAGAGTTTCTCTTCTTCTCCTCTATTACATTGTCCATCAGGAAGAGATCTGTTCTTCAAAGCTCAACATGAGTAATAAAGAGTATAAATTTTACCTACACAGCCTGCTGAGCCTCAGGCAGGATGAAGACTCCTATTTCCTTTCACAGAACGAGACAGAAGATATCCTGAGTTTCACCAGACGGTACTTTAACACCTCCAGGAGCCAGGTAAGCAGCACAAAATTGCCAACTGGCTCTGTGATGAAGATCCAGTCTCAGCACTTTATTATTATTATTTTCTTATTTATTTCTCAGACATTCAAGAACTCCAAAGGGAGGTTGAAGTGGTTTTTAACTTTGGGCTGTTGAGTGACATAATTTAAAATTTCAAATCCAAAAGTGGAAATGTAATGACTAATTAGAAGATGAATTTTATCCAGAAGTTAAGTGGGTGGACAGGCAGTCCAGGTGACAGGACAGCTCTCTTCTCCTGCATCCCCCTGAGTACACAAGTAAGTGACTCAAGGCTTTTTGATGAATTGCCACTGACTGAGCTGCAGTGCTAAAAGACAGTGTGTCTATCTGCCTTGCCTTCTGGCCAGGGAATAAGGTCAAAACACTTTGAGAAAGATGAATTTATTATTGTTTCACCAAACAAGCAGCTTGAAAAAAAAATTCCTTGTTGATTGTCAACACTAGACAATATCCCTTGTGTGACTTTTGATTTGTGCTGTTTATGTTCAGGGATCATAAAAATGAGCCTCCTCTCTGCTGATTCCAACTGGACTCTCTGGCTGCCATTACTGATTCCAGCAAAAGTTGGCCTTCAGATTAGGTTCTTGCTTTCTGGTTAACAGTGGGAAGTTTTAGCAGATAAAGTTCCCTGAGCATGAAGTGTATTTAAGCCATGTTTTCTCAAAGAATTAATTAAGAAGTCATTATCACATTTTGAGGAGTACGGTTAAAATCTGTTTTTTTCCCCTTTAATCTCTTGAATTATTCATTGACACATAGAAATTTTGTTCTGTCTCAATTCTGGCTTCTAGGAGCCCAAAGGTATCTGTGCAATCATGTCCTAGCTTAATGAGCAGCAAATATACCCTTCAATTTGCTGTAAATATGTTTAATCTCTAATGTTATTGGCAGAGCAAATGGAAAGGCTGTTTGTTGGCTCGGGACTTTGTGAATGTCACATCAATAGCTCTAATCCTGTGAATTTCAAAATGTGGCTGTGTTTTTTGTTCCTATGTTTGTTTTCAAAAAAGGGGTTCCCTTATAAAATACAATTTTCTGCCTAAATCAGATACTTGCCTAGGCCAATTTCTTCAGTGAAAAATACATGTATTACAAGGTTGGTTCAAATCAATTGCTGGGGTTTTAGTCATTCTACCCATTCCTGCCTTTTGGTTCAGATGAAATAGAAATGAAAATGGAAAGTTGGCACTTGGAGGCAGATGGTGTGTATATATCTAGGCTTCTGGTTATCCTACACATACTGCAAATATCCAGGCTTCAGAGGGTCTGTGAAATAAAACATTTCTTTAACAAAATAATTCAATATCATATATAGAAATGCATTATTTAGCTTTAGTCATTAAGAGTTGAACTGCTGTGTCAAAACTCTTAGACCAACAATCTCCTAGATCAGCATGGTCCCCAACCTTTTTGGCACCAGGGCCCAGTTTCATTGAAGACAATTTTTCCACAGATCTGGGGTGGGGTGGTGGTGGTTTCAAGATGATTCAAGCCCATCACATCTCCACCTCCTGTTGGATCAGTGGCAGCATTAGAATCTCACAAGGAGCATGAAATCTAGATCCCTCACATGTGCAGTTTACAGTAGGGTTCATGCCAACAGTACGGTTTATGCCATTCAAGTTCTGATGAATTTATTTTCTTCGTTTCCTCTATAATGGGAAGTGTTCAATGCTAATGCGTATTAGTATTGATCTAATGCTGCTGTTGATCCAACAGGAGGCAGAGCTCAGGAGGTGAGAAGAGTGTCGAGGAGTGGCTGTAAATACAGATGATGCTCCCTGCTACTTACCTTCTGCTGTGCGGCACCCTTCCTGACAGGCCATAGACTGGAACCAGTTCATGGCTCAGGGATTGGGGACCACAGTCCTATACAACATCACTGCCTCTCACTCCTGGGAAGGGCCTGGTATTCCATTCACCTGGCCAGGGTTCTGTAGGATGTTAGTCAGTCCAGACTTTTCAGAAGGCTTTCTGCAGCCCACTATGGGTAGTTGCTTTTCCTGACTAGTTGGAGTGAGGCCACAGGAGGTGCTCAGTAGATGGGTGCTCACTCGGCCCATCATTCCTGCATTTTCTGGTTTCATTCTGTGTGGGACTCATCTTCCATAGGTCAAACCACTAACAGCCACTCCAGATCAGGCTCAAATAGCTCCCCAAGAGAAATAATGTCACATCGTAGTACCCTAATCCAGCCAACCGCCCTACCAGTATTAAAGGTAGCACCCCTCTGTTCCTTCATTCCCTTTTGTTGAAACCCTTCTGTGTTTTCTCTTCCTGACTCAGTCTCTTAATGTTGCCACCTCTTCGGTTCTCTCCACTGTTCACTATTTCCACGTCATGGTGCTTTGCAGCTCTGCCTCTTATGTGCAGGATGGGCCTTCCCGATTCACACCCAAATGACTTCGGGGTAGAAATTTGACTTGAAGTTGGGAGAAACCACTTTATCAGTTGAAAGGATGTTAAGCAAAAAGAACAGGAGCTCCTCTTGGAGAAAATACATCTGTAAGAGTGGAATGAGAAAAGTTGGGTTAATGAGGACTAATGAGGTGGAAGTAAGAAAATTCAGCATCACAGCAGATAAAAAAGACAACTATATTCCAAAGGGTGTTGTGTCTGAGAAGGGAAAATGATAATCATGTTCCCATGAACAATTCCATTTTATTTTAGATGACTATTCCTTATTTTGGGGAGTTGGAAATCCAAGACATGCTTTAATCAAAAGAGATTCAGAAGTTAAAATCTTCTCCATACTTTGTATCTGATTTCAGTGTATGGAAACCAAAACACTACAGAAAAAATCAGGAATCCTAAGCAAACGTGGTGCTGATGAAAATACACTTCCTCAACTGGCAGCGACGATCATCGCTTTGTCCCTCCAAGGTGTTTGCCTGGGACAAAGAAACTTGCCTTCACCAGACTATTTCACAGAGTATATTTTCACTTTTTTGAATAGTACAAATACCCTCCACCTATCAGGTAAGGATGTTATTCATTACTTTAACTTTCAAGCCACATCTACTGAATAAATTATGCCAATCAAAAAATGGTGACATTTCGATGACTGAATTCGTTCAGGTAGGTTTTAAACACTGTTTTAGTTTTTGTCATCATTGTTTGTTTTTTCTTAGCATATAGTCAGAGAGTTCAGGGGACCTTTCAAGGTACGTGTGCTATGATATCTACGTGATGATGAGGCAAGACTGTGAACTTGGTCAATTTCTGCAGTGATTGAAATTACTGATGCAGAGCCAGAGGGGAGATTTGATGATCTATCATGAGTACTAACAGAAGACTTTCCTAGTTGGGACATAATGCTGGGCCACGTGTAACAAAGTGCTGTGAGAAAATGTTCAGATAATATTCTAAATGGTGCAAGATATTTGGTAGCAGTTTCCTTATAATCATAAAAGTTAGTTGTGGGATTTTAGATAAAAGTAACATGAAGTGTCCATTCTTGAGCCCCAGCTTTTGGGGATCCAAGATAAAATGGAATGGATCATGAATGGAATCAGATTATTTTTTACACACTTCTTTGTACTTGACAAGGCATTAAGTGACATGACTAATTTTTAAAATCTGCATCAAAATACCCTGAGATGAAATTTTTTTTAAAAAAGCATCCCATTACTAATTATCACAACTAAAAAGTAATAAAGATTCCTTCATATCATAAAACTTTAGCCAATGTTCACATTTTCCTGATTTTTTAAAAAATGTTTTTAGATTTTATTGACTCAGGATCCCCATAAGATACATAAAATACAAACTGTTGGTGTGTCACTTAAATTTTTTTTTATGGGTGTCATGATTCCTCCTCACCCTCTACTTTGTTATGAATTATTTTGTTGGTAAAAAAGAGGGCTGTTCACCGTCTGCATTTTGCTGATTGTGTTCTTAGTCATTTAGCACGTATTTCAATGTATTATGTTTTAGGTGCATGTAGAAGATTGTTTAGTTTTAGATTATTTAACTGTTTTATAGTTAGTGCCAGCCATCTCTCTTTTTGAGAAGTATAAGGTATTGATGACCATTGCCTAGAGTGAATAATCATTTAGGGATCACCAAATGATTTTCTAATTCTCTCATTTCCTCGTTATTTATTACACAAGTCCATAGAAATTTAGTATTGTATTTCATTCTTCTTTACATCTATCATTTTTAAAACTAGAGCTATATTGAGGAAAACTGAACTGTAATGCATGAACTGTTGGCCATGCCACAGTAGCATTAGAAAACAAGGTCTAGTTTGTTTCTTTAATCTCAGCTCACTTTCATTTTTTTCTTTTCTTTATATGCTTAAGGAAACAATTCGATTGACTTAACTATATTAAAATAATAGTTAATCTATCAAAGATATGTAGTGCCTCAAGGGAATACATTTCCTGAGGATGAAGCCAGTTTAATCTCCAATTTACATTTTGATAGAAAAAAATACATGGCTCAAAAGAAGCCATTCCCACTGGTGGAATTGCCCATTTCATCATCTCAAGGTTATGAGTATGGTGGAACTATCTTTGTAAGGGAATATCTGTGCTGCAGCCTTATGAAATTGTGATTATTCTGAAGTTGACCTGTCTATTCTGTGTGACACCAGATTTTATATGAAATTTCTAGAACTAGACCAGCTCCTCAGCACTCTCTGGACCAGAAGTACCTGTATCAAAAAGGATAAAATCCATCAATTTCAAAGGAAACAAAACAATACAACTATCCATGATTGGGACTACCCTAATCTATCTGTCTCCATGGACAAAGAGTTGGATGCTGGTCCAATTTCTTGGGATCAGGTATTAACACTATTCCTCTTATATATCCTTACTTGTTGTTACCAAAGGAATCCCAGCGGCGAAAGACCTATTAGAGTTGTAGAAAATTTAAAAGGTAATGTGTACTTTCTTCAAAGTAAAAAATATTCTATTTCCATAGTGTGGTCATGATTTTCTTTATCTACAAGTCTATCTCTGTCAACATAAAAACAAGACATGCACATTGCTTTGTCTTCCCTTGGGTCCATATTGAATGTGTGCATAATTTATTCAGAAAACGTATATCAAGCATTTGCTATTTGCTAGTCACCATCCTGGGCATGACAGATACAGAGCTGAACAAAATTAGGCACAGCTCCTATGGAGCTTACAAAGTGTAGAGGAGGACCAACTTTACATAAGTGATTACTATGATGAACAAATGAACCCTTTAAAGGTTAGAGTAAGAAGAGATTACTTTGGACAGTGAACAGCAGAAAAATATCTGTATTGTGGGTGGCGCTAAGAAGGTTTTCAAGAGATGATGTGTTTATCTTCTCCCAGATCTGTGAGGTTGTGTTGTAAGAGTCATTCTTCACTGTTGTGTCTTGATGAACTGTGGTCAAATCAGGTGGACAAATACTGGAAATGCAAGTTTCACTCTAATGTCTAGAGAGGTCTATTACTAAACAGATGTTTCTTTAGTCTTATCAAACTAGCATTCCTCAAACTTTGATCATAGAATTTTTCTCTGGTCTAATCCTTTAAAATCCTGAGACATTGATGTCCTATGTCCATGATTTAGTTATTGAATACTTACTGTGAGTCAAACCCTGTTCTATTTAACTTGCATTACCTCATTTAGAGAGTGTAACAGCCATACGATGGTTTATATCAGTCCATCCTACAGATGAGTAAATTGAGACACGGAGCCAATAAGTCATTGATAAGTCATTAGCTAAGTTCATTGATACTGATACATACATAGGTTGTTGGCTAGCATATTCTGTGTTCTTAACAACCATGTTATGGTTTGGGAAATGTTGATTTAAATAAGTTAAAACATTTTCGTCATTTGTATTTTAATTTGTATTCTACTGAACACAATCTGTATCTTAAAACTGAAAAAGTATCATTAAAAAAAAGCAAAAGTCTTTTTTTAAATATAAAGATGTCTTATATTTTTTATGTTTCTTTTTATTTTTTTAAGACAGACTCACTCTGTTGCCCAGGCTAGAGTATCCTGGTATCAGCCCCACTCACAGCAACCTCACAGCAGGCTCACTTGATTCTCCTGCTTTAGCCTCCCCGGTTGCTGAAACACCAGGCACTAGCCACCATGCCCCACTAATTTTTCTAATTTTAGTAGAGACAGGGTTTTCACTTTTGCTCAGGTTGGTTTCAAACACCTAAGCTCAAGGGATCCTCCTGCCTCAGCCTCTCAGGGTGCTGGGATTACAGGCGTGAGCCACTGTGCCCACCCCTTTACTTATTCCTAATAATACTGAATGTTCTTGACAATGAACCAGGGAAGAATGCCTGGCATTCTGTTCTTGTTTCTCTCTCCATTCCTTTACTTCCTAGACCAGCATTTTCCAATAGGGACATTCATGATGAAGGTTTCCTCATCAAAAATTTGTGCTAATTTCCTTTTATGTATTTATTTATTATTTGATATTTTTAATGATGAAGGAATGACATTCTATCAGTAACAAATGGTGACAGTAACAAATGTGTCTTTGGCACACATTATTTTGACAAAGGGGGTAGTTTAGTTTTCTGTTGGTGCTTTTTGTAGGAGAGAATTTTCTGAAATGCCCCTCGAATGAGCATTATTGCACATTCCTACCCCATGGGCAGAATTGATGGCACCGGATGGATGGACACCTGACCCAAGAGAGCCCATGTGTGGCTTGGCTGAACAAATCAGATTTCTCTCCAGACTTGCAGACTCAACCCACTCTTGGATTCTTTGACTGCAAATTGACTTCAGAGTAGAAGTCTCCATGGCCTTGTGTTTACTAAATGAGAGAGGAAGTAGATATGGGTAGAGGGGAAGGAGGTAAATGCGTGGCAGGAGGCAGGGGAGAGAGCGAGAGCAGACCCGCTACCTGTACGCCCTGGGCTCTCATTTCCAGCTTCCGGTTACAGTGCCTTACGGGGTACAGCCATCCTTTCAATGCCGGGATCCTCTGCCATTCTCTGACTTCCTAATGCAGTTCCCTCTTGCTTCTTGGTTTCAGTTGGTTCTGTTGCATGTGACCAAATATTTCCCGATCAAGACAAAGCTTTTTGTCCATGGTATCAACCCCAAATATTTGTATATGAGGGGGAGGAAAAACAGTAAAATGCCATTATTTTCTGGGGTTTCTGTCATTATTTTCTGATTAGCAATGCGTTTTTAAAACAACTGTTTGAGAGCATGGAAAATCAGACCAGCTTTGTAAATCACTAGTTTTTATTGATTGCAACTGCAGCTCACAAAGACATTGCTTAGGTGTCTTATTTGAGTAGAAGACATCCGTTTATGCTGGCAAAACTACAGACCACTCTCATTCACCTAGAAAAACTTTTTGTAATTTTTGATGCCCAAAACATCAGCCCTTACTTCTGAGATGGACAATTAAATGCCTTGTGGCCATTTGGAGAGACCTGTGGTACTTATTTACTTATGTTTCTCTTATAAATATGTCCAAATAATAAGAAAAACTATAAATATTTAGATAAAAATCAGGAAAGTCATAGGAAGTAATATTTTTACCTGTTTTTCCAGGGGAAGGCTCTCCATTGAGAAGTGTCCATATCATCTAGTGTTTATACATCACATGGTTGGCACAGCATTCACTTTTTAAAATTTTAACTTACTGCCTTGGAAAATACACATTGCCTACACCTGATTATTAAATCAGGGGATATTACAGACAGTGACCTCATTACCCCAGAGCTCTTGCTAATCATGTGAAGTCTGAGTTCTGTTGATGCAAAACTATTCCCGCTGAAAAACAACAAAACATCCAGGCTTCCTGAGGCTGCAGGTTAGAACACCCTTCAACACCTTGTAAAACATAACATGTCTTTTTTAAGAAAGAAGAAAGCGTCTAAAACTTGCGCTGAAAAATACTCCGAATGGAAGTGAGGTACCAAAAAGTTGGATCAGAGATTTAAAAGAATCCTTAGACATTATTTAGGGAGGAAAGGTGGTGGGTGAGCGTATGCCCACGTGGCTTCAGGTGTTCATCCCGGCTGTTCTGTCTAGTTCTGACTCCTCCAGAATGCCCAACTGGGAGTGAATATGGCTGAGCGCTGAAGTTAGTAATGATGAATGTTTTTTGCCTCACAGACCTGCTTCTCTGCTAGACAGTTGGTGGAGATATTTCTACAGAACAGCCATCCTTGGTCCATCTCTAAGGAGGACTTTAAGCAAATGAGTCCTGGCATCATCCAGCAACTTCTCAGCTGCTCTTGCCAGCTGCCCCAGGACCAGCCAGCAAAGCTGCCCCCCAGCACTCTGGAAAGTAAGTTCTGGTTCTTCCCTCGGGAAGCTGATGTGGACGGTAGTAACTGCGAAGGTGGGATACTTACTACATACGAGGTGCTGTGATAGCGTTTTACATTCACCAACTCATGCGAGCTTTCTGACGACACTACCAGCTAGATGTTTTTATCACCCACGTTTTATAGTTGAAAAAACGGAGGCACAGAGAGGTCACATAACTTTCCAAAGACACACAGCTGGTAAGTGACGGAGTTGGGATTCAAACCCAGGCAAGCTGGTCCCAGAGTCTTTGTTTCTAATCTCTATGGGATACTTCTTTTCAAGGAATGTATTACATTTTGTCTATAACTTATACAAATTGATTTTTGTCTCCTGAATTGGACTGAATCATGGGCCAACTTAAAAGTCCATAGCTGAGAAGTGAAATGATATAAAAGTACATAAGCCCTGGAGTCTGAAACACAGCCCTGAGTCACGCCTTCTTTTCCCAGATACTCTGCGATCTTAACCAATCTCTCTGCTTCCCAGATCCTATTTCTTTTTCTGCATGCTGGAAAGCAGGGAGCTCCTATAGGCTTTTTTCCCCTCACATGATGGCCTGTATTAAAAAGAAAGACACACTGCGGTAAATCAAAGAGCATCTGCTCTGGGAAGGAGGTACCAGCCTTCCAGATGTGGTTGGCAGCCCCAAGATGTGAAGGCATCATGGGGTCCCTGTAAGGTTCAAATTAAATAATGGGTACAAAAATGACAAAAATGTGTTCAGTAAATTTGAAGCACTATATATTTAGAAGTCCAAAATTAATGTTATTGGCCTATAAACATCTGTGATACCTAGTAAAAATGTGAGTGCATGGAACTGTAAAGTGTTACTATTGATCTGAGGGTCTTATATGAACATTTTTTAGATATCTCTCTCTCTCTCTCTCTCATGCTGGGAGGATGGTGAAAAGTCTCGTGTAGGAGTCAATGTGCCCCACAAAGAAAGCATAAAGATGGTTGGGTAATAGTTTAGAGAAATTACTAGAGAGCTTGGAAATCATGAAAAGTGTAAGGATGGGGAACTTGGGTAAAGAAAGAATTTTGGGGTAAAGATTAGGATAGAAAGAAGAGTTTATTTACAAGAGACGGGAGAGAGAGGAGAGAAAAGAAAGAGGAGAAGGGAGATGGCAGGGTACTGAGATGAAGCAGGGAGAGGTGTTGGGACATTTCTTTCTCTCTGAAATAGCCTGAAATGCCCATCACACCTAAATCGTTCAGCTCCTCCCTGTGAATTCTGCATTTGAAGATTTTATGTGAACAAAACTACGCTGGGGCCTACATATCTAAGACTCCAAATTCACTCAGAGGAAAAAAAAAAAAACATTAATAGTGAGCAGCTAAGTAATTCAGCACCTGGTGGTCAGCCAGGTTTCTACTTCAGTGCCATGGGGTCCATTATGACTGGAGTCCATTGGTGATGCTGATAGAATGGATGAGAACAGAAATGTGGCACCAAAGAACGTCCTGGGGGGTATTTATATTCCCACCACCTGACATGGTGCCTGATACGTATAGGCCTCTCTGAAAAGGTTTGGAACTTAAGATTATGAAAAAGTCATATCCCCTTTTTAATGAACTTCTAGATCTTTCTAGGGCAGTGATATTTTTAACTGGTATGCCAAGGCACATTGGCGTGCCGTGAGAGAGTCTTAGGTGTGCTGCCAAGATTTGTAACAATCTTAAATTATTTTTTAAAGATGTTCAAAGCAAAATAAGTGTATTCTTTTTCTTAAATTCTTTTTTTTTTTGATCAACATAATTTAAGTGTGCCATGGAAATTTAACTATAGGTTCAAATATGCCGTGAGATAAAAAAAGGTTGAAAATCACTGTTCTAAAGGAGTAAGTAGTCTTGCTATGAAAAATATCAAGTTACACTCACTAAAGAATCTACAAAAATATTACTGTCCTCCATTGAAAATGTTGCATTATATAATTAGCAGAAAAGGTTTGTATTGACCTTTTGGAATTACAGAAACGTGTGATGTTACATTGAAGATGGGAGGACGGACACATTATTAAGAAAATATTGTTTGGCTTGGTGCCCATAGCACAGTGGTTATGGCGCCAACCACATACACCAAGGGTGGCGGGTTCAAACCTGGCCTGGGCCAACTAAACAACTGCAACAAAAAAAGTAGCTGGGGTGTTGTGGCAGGTGTTTGTAGTACCAGCTACTTGGAAGGCTGAGGCAAGAGAATCACTTAAGCCCAAAAGTTGGAGGTTGCTGTGAGCTGCAATGCCATAGCATTCTACTGAGGGTGACATAGTGAGACTCTGTCTCAAAAAAAAGGAAATATTGTTTAATGTGTAGAAAGTCACTGCCTAAGTACCACCTTCAGTTGAATTTCTAGGAAAGACTATTATGGCCCAAACTTCAGACCTATCCAAGGCAACTTCTCAGAAGTAACTAATAATTTAGTGGCTAGGTGAAGTCCTCTTATAGTAATGCCAAACATTAAGATAGAACCTGGTTACAAGTTCTTGACTCCAGTCACGATGGATGCCATGGCACTGAAGTAGAAACCTGGGCAAATCATCGCAGAGTCCTAAGGCCATGAAACTCAAAGGTTTTATGGTTTTTAGGCTGTGCTTCCTACATGAGAGCAGAGGAAATCTAACTCACAGAGGACATAAATGATTTGATAAGCTCTGATATCATGAAACATTCATTCTCCTCCAATTTCACGCTGTAGCTGCTGTAGGACAGAGAGATGAGCCGCAGAAGACTTGAAGGTCTTGAAACTTTGCAATTTGCCTGAGAAACGTCATACCCTCATTTGTCCTTATGAGTTCTTGACATTTTATTGTCCATATTGTAGTGACCACCAAAAACTGACAACTTTGAATTTGACTAGACATCCAAGTGCCCAGGTTAAAATTCATATGAGAAGAATGGCATTCCCATACAGGGTCTATTTGGGAGGAATGGGGTTATGAAACTTTGTTGAAGGTCCGTGGGGATGTTTTAATTATATATATATATATTTTTTTTTTAAGAGAATGAAATAAAACCTGTGTGTAACTATATGACCATTCTAAACCATTTTCAAATATTTATTATTGTATTTTAAAATTTAAATGGTAATACCATACTTGCACAATACGTACCATCTTAACCACTTGTATGTGTACAGTTGGGTTGTGTTGAGCGTATTCATGTTATACAACAGAGCTCTAGAACCTTCTCACGCTGTAACACTGAAGCTCTATACCCGTGGAAGAACAACTTTCTTTCCCCCTCCTTTTATACCATTTTATAGAGCTTCCTGTAGCAGCAAAGGGTGGCAAGGTAGATGGGAATTTGCATTTTCTTGTCTCGTCTCAAAATACTACTAAAGGTATTTCAATATTAGACCTCTGTAAAATTTACAACTTATTGTTCAAAAAAGGTCTTTTTAGAATCCCAAGCCTGTTGCCATGTTACCAGTTGTATTATTATGATTTAAGGTGAAGGGTCAACTTTCTAGAAAAATACAAGGATGGTGAGAATGGGACACTTTCTATCATAACAGCCTTTGAGAGGATAGTTTCCTTAAAAACCGCATGGATGGCCAGAGTGAGTGCTGCATGAATCCTAGCAGTCTGGTAGGCCAAGGCAGGTGGATTGCTTGGGCTCAGGAGTTCGAGACTAGCCTGAGCAAGAGTGAGACCCCTGCCTCTACTAAAATAGAAAAACTATCCGGGTATTGTGGTGGTAGTGGGTGCCTATAGCCCCAGCTACTTGGGAGGATGAGGCAGGAGGATTGTTCAAGCCTAGAAGTGTGAGGTTGCTGTGAGCTATGACATCGTGGCACTCTACCAGGGCAACAAGAAGAAGATGGTCTCAAACCCCCCCCAAAATAAAAACACAACCCTGCAGTGAGCTTTAAGTATTATAATAATGAAATGGTTTGATTTAAATTATATAATATCCATAATCACTAAAGAAAATGATAATTGCACACTTACTTTTCCTCACTGTTTACAAAAGTTTGTCATGACTTGTCAGTAATTTCTAAATAACTGTGGGGGAAGGAATCGTTTGTTTGGAATATCTGCAATTAAATGAAAATGATGGTGTGAGTGACTTTTTAACCCCGTATCATTTATACTTGATGCTGAAAGTCATTTTTCTTTCTCCTTTTTTTTCCTTCTCCTTTATTTCTGTTGCTTCAAATGTATTTGGGTTTGTTTGAATAATCTTGAAAATTGTACTTTCTGAATGTTAAAAAATCCGGGAAGCCTAGAAACGCAAAATAAGTTTTAAGGATTATAAAAATTATTGCAAACATCTAAAATGTAGACTGTTTATACTATTAGCTGCTACATGTCCATGGATCAGTTATCATCAATAAAATCACTCACTTTAGTCATTGAGGATAATAACCCCTTGGATATTCCAAATAACTTTAGGAACGCACGGAAGAAAGTTCTTCCAAAGTGTGTTCTCATTCTGTACACAAACATAGGTCTGCGATGGTGTCACACTTTGTTCTTCCCCTGTAACACTGTTCCTTGGCTTTGAGAGGTTTTCAGTGTGATTAGATGGAAATAGTTACAAGTGACTGTTAGTGGATGTTGGAGTTTCAAGTGAGAGAATGTACAATAGAACCTCCATAGTTGGCCACCTCCCTACACTGACCACCTCCTTACACGCACCTGATTTCATAGACTGGGCAGGCACTACACATGCCTATCAGCACAGGAGGCCTAGTTCCTTATGTCGACCCCCTGTGTATGTTGGCCAGGTTGTTATAGTCCCTTGGGTGGTCAACTTACAGAGGTTCTACTCTAGTTTCTTCGGGGATGAGAGGGGAGCTTAGTTCTTATTTGCCACTGATTTTTAGTAAAGGGTAGTCAGGGTACTTCAAAGCAATAGGGTTATTTGGTGAGTGTCTTGTCCTAATCTTTACTACAACCCAATACGATAAACTGGCAGCTTATAAGTGACAGACATTTATTTCTCATAGTTCTAGAGGCTGGGAAGTCCGAGAACAAGGCACTGGCAGATTCAGCATTGGTGATGGTCTGCCTCCTGGCTCCCAGGCTGGTACCTTCTGGCTGTGTCCTCTCCTGGTGGAAGGGAGTAACTCTGGTCTCTTCAGGCCTGTTAGAAGGACACTAATCCCATTCAAGGTGGAGAGGGGACCCTTATGACCCAATGACTTTGCAAACACCCCACCTCCTAATCCCATCACCTCAGTGCTTAGATTTCAACGTATGAATTTTGGGGAGACATAGACATTCGGACCATAGTGAGTCCATTAATTCTTCCTATTAAAAATTGAAACCTTTTAATGCCATATATATAACACCTCTTTAAAACTTCCATATCCCTGTTAGCAGTTGCCAGGAGAAAGATTCTTCTGGCATTTTCTGCGGCTGACGTCTGAACAGAGGGCATCCATGAATCTCTGACCATATTTGTGATCTCCTTTGGCTTAGAATATGGCTACAGCACGGTGGCTGTGACTGTGCTCACACTGGGCTCCATGCTGGGGACAGCACTGGTCCTTTTCCACAGCTGTGAGGAGAACTACAAGCTCATCTTGCAGCTGTTTGTGGGCTTGGCTGTGGGAACACTCTCTGGAGACGCTCTGCTTCACCTTATCCCACAGGTAATCAGCTCCTTAACACTTCAGGTGGACTGTGTCTGATTTCTCTCTACATTTAACTGCTGGGGGTACTTACGTGAAATTTTATAGAGACTTTAATGAGCACACACAGTGGTCAGCGTTTTCCATGGAAAGAAACCTTATTTCCCCAGAGCCTCTCTGTACCTGTCAGAGAGAAGAGAGGACCAAACATTTGGTTCACCACATGGTATTCTTTTTCTTTTTTTTGCAGTTTTTGGCCAGGCCCAGGTGTGAACCTACCACCTCTGGTATATGGGGCCAGCGCCCTACTCCTTGAGCTACAGGTGCTGCCCTGGCATTCTTATTTTTGAAATACAGAAAAAGTGATCAGATCTAGATTTCTAACACACCTACAGTGCATCTTATAAGGGTACATGTACTAAATGTAGAATATAAATGTCTTAAAACAATAACTAAGAAAACGCCATGAAGGCTGTGTTAACCAGTTTGATGAAAATATTCCAAATTGTATATAAAACCAGCACATTGTACCCCATGAC
>CAUYTI010081952.1:0-20489 GCA_963575145.1 Galago senegalensis
AAAAAAAAAAAAAAAAAAACTAATGAAATCACCAACCACCAATGAAAAGTGTACTCGTATCCGACCCTACCCCTCTTGCTTTCTGTACCCCATAAAAACATCCTCCACCCCGAGTTCGGGGCTCGTCCTAGGCATGCATGCCAGGAGAGACCAGGTATCCCGGGGCCTGAATAAACTCATCTCGTGCTTTTTACATCGGAGTGTGTCTCGGACTGTCTGTGGGGGTCTTTTGGGAGAATTTCGGGCATAACATTCTCTCAGACCTCACCCCTCTCCAGTATGACCACAGGCGCCAGCCATAATGCCTGGCTATTTTTTGGTTGCAGCCATCATTGTTGTTTGGTGGCCCTGGGCTGGATTTGAACCTGCCAGTTCAGGTGTATGTGGTTGGTGCCTTAGCCACTTGAGCCACAGGCACAGAGCCCACATAACCCTTTCAACAGAACCCAATTTAACATAAGTTAATGGAGAACATGTTGTTAGCCATTATTTCTTTGTTCTTATCTGATGATGCCTGAGGCTATGGAGGAACAAGGTAGATTGAATACCTGCCCTTGCTGGCCTTGCCATTTGGAGGCTGTTACTTCAGATCTTTAAACAAAGCATGAAGAAACTTCTCGGGCATATAGGGATTTGCGTACAAACCTCTGCTCCCATGTAGGCCTTGAGTCAGAGAATTTTTGCTGGAACTTTTTATAAGGAATTTTCAGGCTGGACTTCTTAAAAACCTTTCACGAGCCCAAGTTTCATCTGTGCCATTAGATACCTGTATGCATTAGGTAAATTCCTCTTCTCTTGAGGTCCCCGAGCACATTTCCATTCCCAGACCTGTCAGCAAGTGACCTTCGTTACTTACCACAGATCAGGAAAAGTTACTGATGGATATCTGGCCAGTTTTCCAAAGGGCTTTTTTATTGGCCTTATAAAGTCAACCTTAACTCCTTAGCACAGTAAATGATATTCCAGTTGAAGCCTTGGTCATGTTAGGCTCACAACCAATCTGGCCACATAGGATTCTGCCTCAGTTTCTTACAAGTATACCTGCACAAAGTCTTTTCACTGTTCTCTCTCAAACAGCTTTTTTGGCCAGAGGCATATAGGCACTTTGCCTATACTTATGTGGATAGGCTTGTGGCTGGGAACTAAGGCACCAACATAAGTCAACTCAGGAGGGCAAGTCTGAGGCTGGCTCTGCCTCTGGGGCCTGTTTCTGCTGCAGCTGGTTCACAGCAGCCACCCTTTCTAAGAGCAGAGGTGCCTGCTCACCTCTATGACCTCTTCTTGCTGGGCCAGTGATTCTGGGCCAGTCTATGGCTCAAATGGAAACTGGCTCTGGTACTTTGGGAAGGTAGGAAGGGGAGAATGACTAGAGACAAGACACCAGTGTGTGTCCAGGCCAGACTGCCCATTTCCTCCAATAGAGATTGTTGTTGCCCTGCACAAATCCTCAGAGGAAGACAGGCCTCATATGTGGCAACATGCAAATACAGGTAACAAGGCCAGGAGAGAGGATCCCAAGTGTCCTGTCTACAGAGAGAGGGGGCTATATTCAAGGAGAGGAGAAGGGTGGCTGGGGTGACTGGGATATGATGTATCTTGAAACATTCCTCCTTATGTAGGCTCCTTGTTAGGAGGGTTGTTTTCTTTCTCCAAGAGAAAAGAAATCCTAGAGCTCCTGTGAGGCAACTTGATAGCTGGGCCCTTGACAGCACGGGCCACAATCTTCAAGACATAGTGAGCTTTCTGACTGGAGCTGCCTGGGACTCCTTCATCCTTATTTCAGGGAGGATGCTTGGGAAATCAGATTGATTTCTGCTGGGATCTGGCCTAGATTGCTGAGTGGTTTCTCTGGACCGTGTTTGCCTCCCAGGCATAACTAGTCTCAGTCTTGATCTTCTCCTATGGGCACAAACCAATCGGGAGGGTCACCTTCGTCAGAAAATGTTAGGAAACATTTGAATTACCCACCGTGCAGGTGAGGAGACACTTTTAAAATCAAAAGCTGAAAATACTCTCAGGAAAGAAACCACTGCTTAAATAACCCATCAAAAGAATGCAAAGAGCTGGGGGAACTTCCCAAAACTAATGCAAAGCTGCTCCTACAGGAGGTCCCACCAGTGCTCTGTAGGCTCCCGAACTCACACCTCAGGCAAGGTCCATCTCTTAGCACGGGTGGATGGATGGGTCCAGACGCTGTTGACTTGTGACTGCTTCTCAGATGGAGATGTGGTTCCTTTGTCCTCCTTTCCAGAATAAAGGTGACAGCAACACATGGTGGTTCACACCTGTACTTGTGTCATCAACATCAAAGGTCCTGTGTTGGGTGAATTCCCACATAAAATTAGCTAAATGAAAAGTGCTCTTTTAATTCCAGAAACTGAGTGAAAAGACTCATAAGTATTGTGTGGTTTTTGTCAAGGCCTAGCTACCTGGGAGAGCATGGCAGGGGCCTGCAGGCAAGGTGTAACAACCTTCTGCATGGAACCCTGACTATGCAGTCAGTCGGCCTACCAGATCCCATCTGTGCAGGAGACATGGCTCAAAGGTTGCGAATGAAAACTCCATCGTAAAAGCAGGGGGCTTCCAAACCACAAGAAAACAGTGTCATTGAGCCTGTTTCTCAGAAACTTAACTGAGTACATGGAAGAAAAAAATTTTACTTCCTTGTTTGCCCTGACCTTTAACTTTGACAATGGAAGTCAGATAATATAGGGTTGTTTTAGGTCTTTAGGGAGGAATAGCTTGAGGCTAGTCTTAAGATGGTTATCTTACTTTCCTGGACTTTGTGTCTTTTCTATAGTTTAAGATAAGAATACAGAATGTTAAGATTATTGATTAATGTGATGTATGTGACTAGCTCCCAATAAAAAGGGAGTCGAGAATAAAGGTAATTTGCTATTTGCCACCAAAGAGCAGTAGCCATTTCTTGCTTTCATATACTTCCGGGAGCTTGCACCTGTGGCCAAGCCTTCCTTTTCTCCCCGCGAGAAAGTACCACCCAACAAATGGCATAGTCAGCAGCCCTGCTGCACACAACAGTGGTCACTCATACCCTTCCCCACTCTCCTCCATACCTGACCACAGGCTGGCTGGGAACACTCTCTAAGAGAAGTCTCCCATTTGAACACCTAGTAACTGACCTATAGCTTTGTTTTTTGTTTTTGTTTTTTTTTGAGACAGAGTCTATGTTGCCCTTGGTAGAGTGCTATAGTGTCACAGCTCACAGCAACCTCAAACTCTTGGACTTAAGCAATTCTCTTGCCTCAGCCTCCCAAGTAGCTGGGACTACAGGCACCTGCCACAATGCCTGGCTATATTTCTGTTGTTATCACTGTCGTTTAGCAGGCCTGGTCCAATTGAAGCCCTCCAGGCCCAGTGTATGTGGCCCGCTATAGGCGCTGAGCCTGATCTATGGTTTTGGCTGAATACATGTGGTGGTGTGCTGCCCACACGGTCTCCCTCCATCTAGTTGGGCCTCCCCAGTGCTGCTTGACACACGCTGACCACGTTCTGATGCTCATCCACCACACACTCAGCCACATCCCTCACTCCTGCCTTCCACAGATGTCTGGCTGCTGCAGGTCAGCCAGACCTTGCTCACCCCAGTGCCCTCTAGAAAAAAAAAATGGCCTGAAGCTTGCTGAAGCTCCTAGACTTTATTCTACACTGGGCTTTGGTCAAGGCTAATGACAGGCTCGACAGCAGGTACTACTCGTCATGCTGGAGGTAAGGGAAGGTGTGGGTGTCAGGCAGCCAACCAGCTAGCTCAGCGGTAACTGTCGGGGTCTGTGTCATCCAATAGGAAGTAGCGCTGCAGGGCGGGCTGCAGGAGCAGTGGGGGCCGAGAGCGGGCAGGCCTGGGCCAGCCGGGTGGGAAAGGCTGCAGTTCTACTCGGGGCAGTGGCAGCTTCAACATCCGGATGGAGCCGTCAAGGGCGTGGCCAGCACAGAGCCTGGATAGCATCCGGCCTGCGGCAGGCAGCTCAGTGAGGCTGCAGGCAGGAGTGGGGCTAGGTTCCCATCTCTATCCCTGTACCCACTCACCCCTCAGTCTTGTCCTAGAGCCTGGAATCTTCTTGACCTCCTGAAGCCGGAGAATGGGGTGGCGCCTGGGGGGTAAGGAGGTAGGTTCAGCTGGGTCCAGCCACTTGCCACACAGCCACCCCGTGCAGGTGGTGCCGGCACCCCACACACCACTGAGCGCGGGGAGGTGGCACCACTGTGTTGGGCCCTGGCAGGCGTGGGAATGCAGTCTCCTTGTTCAAACTCTGCTGCCACCCCTGTTGCTGCATGCAGAATAAATTGAGCATGTCAATGAGGCCTAGGTCCAGCATCTGCGACCGTGACCAGTTTGTCTTCTCCAGTGGCAGCAGCTGGTCAGGTAGCATCAAGGGCACAGAGGAGCGGGCTCGGGTCTGGGGCGCTGCAGGGAAGGTTTGCAGCATATTCGAGGGCTTGCGCCGGGTATATGTCTGCAGAGCAGTTGCGTATGGCTCTGCAGGTGAGAACGCCAGCACAGGCATCTCCAAGGCATGTGAGAGCCTCTCAGAGATGCTGGAGGGAGACAATGAGGTGACTGAAGGTGTCAATGAAGTGCCTGCAAGAGGCCTGGGAAACATCAAAGCCTGCAATGCTGCAGTCTCCTTGGAAGCAGAAAGTGCTACCAAGGTATCATCTGAAATCCTGGACAGCACTGTAGACAACTGGGCTATAGTTGGTGCCTGCACGGTGTCCACCTGTAAGGGAGGAAGTGCCCTTGTTTCTGAAGCCCCCAAGTGGACACAGAAAGCCCCCCGGCCCAAGCCCTAGCCCAGGGGAGAGGCCAAAGATGCACTGAGGGGAGGATATTGGGCTCAGAGCTTGGCAAGAGGAGCCCCTAGCCTCATTTGGCTCTTCCCCAACGACCACAGAAAAGCCTCTAAGACAGCCAAAGGTTTCCCAGGGGTGGCCCACCTAACCCCTGCCAGCCCAGACCTGCAGCTTCTGGATCAGGTCCTCCAGCTTCTGGGAGCAGCGCCTACGCAGTGCAGCTTTGGACTCTAAGTTACGGCCTTGGACCCAGGTCCGTAGCTCCTTGAACAGGAAGCCCTCTGGGTCCCATAGGCCCAGCCCGTCCAGCACCTTCTTGATCTCTGGCCTAGGACAGATGCATTTGGCTCATCCCAAGACCTTCCCAACTGGTGAGCAGGGCCCAGTGGAGTGATACTCACGGGTAGGGGGCTGGCGAGTAGAGGTAGTAGGTCATAAGCTCCAGCACCACATCTCGGGTCTCCAGGGAACAGGCCAGAAGCAGCTGCAGCGCCAGCATCACAAACTGCTTCTGTGTCTGGTCCTATGTGCAGAGAAGGGACCATGCTTGGTGAGTGTGACAGGAAGGGGGTGGGGTGGGGGACTCAGGGGCACACCTGAAAGCTGGGAGGCTGGTCCAGGTTAAGCAAGTACAGGACGGTGTCCTGCAGTTGCCCTTGGAGGGTGCTGCTCATGTCGGGAAGCAGCCGCAGCAGCGCGTGCAAAATGTGCACTCGGTCCTCCCACGTGGCCTCTTTCAGCAGGTCCAGGAGTGCTGACACCAGGCCCTCCAATCTGGCCATGTCAGGGTATGCCTGCAGGGTTGGTGTGCCACAGCCTTGACCCCTCACTCCACACCCAGTGTGCCTCTGCCCTGCCCTACCCCGTGCTTCTCACACCCCGAACCTCCAGGCTGAAGTTGGGGAACAGCCTTTTGAACCAGTCCTGGCAGACGAAAAAATGCAGGAACCTGGGCAAATGTCCTAAGTACTCTTCCCAAGACTCATGCCCGTAGTATTTCCATCTGGTCTCAGTCCTTTCAGCTTCAGGGGAGTGTGAGGGCTCCAGGGTTAAATCTGCAGAGCCCTAGGGGGGAGCCACAGCAGCTGTAGACACCTTCTCTCTGGGTGTCAGAGCCAGCCCACCCTTCAGCATGGCCTGGGGGTGACCCATACCTCTCCAGGAACCAGTTCTTGGGGTTTTAGCTGCTGTTCCGAGGTCCAGTCATCCTCCAGGTCCAGATTTTCCTCCTCTCCCTCCTCCTCCCCAACCCTCTCCCCAAACCACGAGGTGATTTCCTTTTGCCACTGGGTGCGAAACTGCCTACTGTGCCGTTGCAGCCATAGGTCATCTTGGCTGGTACTCGACTGCAGAGGGAAGACATATTATTTGCTGGGCTGGTGATAACAGAGCCCTCCCTGAGCCCTGCCCTGCCACCCAGCCTGGCCCTCTTGCCTCACATCTCTTCTGGGGCGTGAGCCAGGCAAGGGAGCTTGGGCAGCTGAGCTCTCCAGGCAGCCACATCTTCTGCAGCACCACAGAGTTGGGCACGCAGCCCGGGAAGCTGATGGGCAGCGGATACTAGGGGAGGGGGAGCACAGCAGGTGCTGAAAACCTGAACTACCCCTCCCCATATACTGCTGTGGGTCACCTCATGACCTTGCAGAGCCTTCCAGCCCCCAACTGGCTCTGCCAGGCCTCCAGAGCCAGACTAGGTAGCAGTCTCTGCTGTCTGTACCCAGATGGCAGGGTGGTCAGTGAGAAGCAGCTGGTCCAGGAGCCTGAGCATGCCCACATGTTTCCCATAGGACACAGTCCCCAGCCCTGGAGTCTGGTGTCCACATGTAGCAAGAAAAGGGATGAGTAAGAAGCAGCATAGAAGAGGGCAACAGAGAGCTTGAGGGTGCCCACCAGAAAGGCTGCAGCCCACCTGGGCATGGACAGTGCTAGGCATATGCTGGGGGAGGGGCTGAGGCCTGCCTGAGTGCCTGGTGTGGGCCAGCTTCCCAAAACCAAAAGGACAGGGGCTCTTGACTTCCGTGAGAAGCTCATGGACCCACACACCTCACCCAGCACCTCCACCAGGGAGAGGGCTATGTAGGCACAAACAGCCAGTAGCAGCTTTGGTTTTGCCTGGTGTCTGCTCTGGGAGCCCTGGCTTAGGCCTGGCTCAGGAATGCAGAGCCAGTGTCCACAAATACAGCCTCACCTGAACTAGGTCTGGTAGGGCCAGGGGTGGGTGGAGGAGGGTTGTGGCCTGGCCCTCTGGGCTGCAGCTGGGCATGGCCGCCGGGTCAAGTTTGGACAGAGAGCTTTATAAGCAAAGGGAAGATGAGGTACACAAGAAAAGTGACCCTGAAGTGGGCTGCCCCTGAGGGGATGGGGGGGGGGCCTAACCTTGTAGGGTTGTGCGGTGGCAGGAAAGAAGCCCCCAAAGTTAGAGAGAGGCTCCTTGGGCCGTCTCTTCAGCAGCAGGGGGACCTGGGAAGCAGACAAGGTCTCAGAGCAGAGGCAGCCCCAGAACCCCTTCAGCTCTGCCCTTGGGTAGGTGGCACCCCACCTGCCTGGGTCCCTCACCCTATGCCTCAGGTGGGAAGATGGTGGGTACTGAGCCGTGGTCGTCCACCCTTGGAGCTGCTCCCACTGTAGCTGCAGATCCAGGCTTAGACCCAGGTCGTGGCATAGGGAGGAGCGAGCCAGAAGCTAGGGCATGGAGGGAGTGACCAGACGGGGGCCAGAGGTCAGGATGTGGGTGGAGCAGTGGCTGAGATCAGGGCCTGGGTGGAGGAGGGGTGGGAGGCTCACCTGTGAGGCCCTGCTATGCACCCTCCGGTGGGTGGGTGGGATGGGCAAGGTGACTCGAGGAGGGCGGGCATAGTGCTGGCCTAGGGTCCCTAAGTCCTGAGGGGGCAGGGCTGTTGGTACTGTCTGGGTTTCAGTGCTGACCCCAGCCTGCCAGAGACAGGGGGCAGCTCTGGGCAGGGCACACATGTTCCAGATCTCTCTCTCCACTGTGAGGTTCCCAGTGTTCCACTGCCAGGACTCCTTTCTGGACTGCATGCCCTGGGAGTGGGAGGACCAGATGCTGTGTTAGAGGCCTGTGGAGAGGAAAGGGGCCATGGCCTTGGTTTGGGGGAAGGCCCAACACCCACCAGCATGCTGGTGCCATAGATCAGGTGTAGGTAATTGTCAAAGGCTTCCTGGCGTTGCTGCCAGGAGGGTGGGGGCCGGTCTGCTGGGACCACCAGCCCCACCCTCAGCTGCTGAAGGTCTCGATCCCGTGCCACTAGAGCTTCCAAGTCCTGAGGTGGGGAGTCAGAGGTCAACCTAGTCTTCCTTGAGCTTTGCAACATGCTGCCCAGGCAACCACAAGGATCCAGGTCTGAGCTTGGCAGGGAACAGGGCTAAGGAGGACCCACCCACCTCCTTCGCCACTGGTTGCTGAGGAGGGACCATCTCATGATGGATGAAGGACAAGGCAGCACTGCAGATGGGGACAGGCACAGGTAGGACACAGGTGGCATACTAGTGGGTCGGGGTAGAGGCTGGGATGGGGCCTGGAAGGGAAGCAGGGGCTGGGGCTGGGCAGGCCTCCCTGATGGCCAAGGGGCCTGCCACTAGACCTGAGGCTGGCTTCCCCATGTAGGCTGGCAAGCCTCTGCAGCTGGGCAGAGGTCAGCGACTGCTGGCTGGTCAACGGCAGTGGAGGGTCATCTACCATGTCAGGAGCCTTCCCGCACAGCTTCTGGGCAGGAGAAAGGAGCCTTGATTCCTGGCCTAGCCATGTCTGCCTGCAGCAGCCCCACTTTGCCTACCCTGTCCTCCAGCGCACCTTAACCAGGTAGGATGTGGGCAGGTAGAGCCCATGGGATACCAGGCATAGGTGGGAGCCCAGTGCCAGCACCAGGTCCCCACTGTTGCTGCAGAAGGTCAGGGCCTGAGGGGCACTGTTCAGCTGCAGGAGCCTGGAAGGGTACCAGAGCCAGAGTCCACGCCCTATTCCACACAAGGAAACCCGCAGGGGCAAGGCTCTCTGCCCCTCCGGCCACTGGTCTGGGGAGGGGCATAGGTAGGAAAGCCCAGCCAGCTGCCTCCTAGCCCAGCCCACCCTTGGCCCCAGCCCACCGCAGCAGGCGGTTCTTGGCGGTCCAGATGCGGACAGTGCAGTCCAGGCTGGAGCAGGCGTACAGCTTGAGTGTGGGGCAGCAGCACAGGCCTGGGGGCGGGGTTCTGGTCAGGCCGGAGCAGCTGGCAGTGAAGGCTCCCCCTTCTCCCTGGCTCCTCACCAGTGATGTGGTCCGTGGGGTCATCTTGGGGCCGGTGGTCGAATCTCTGGCTGTCACCTGGGCCAAACTGTACCAGGCCGTAGGTGGCACTGTCTGGGTCCTCAAAGCCTACAGTGACACGTTTGCCAAGGGCACAGAGTGTCATGACTGGGTGACAGCAGGAGAAGGTGCGCAGTAAGCTCAGACTCTCCTCGGCATAGGGGAAGACTCGCCACATCTTTACCGTCAGATCTCCGCCTACGGACAGTAAGCCTAGGGCTGGGTCTTGGGGGAGTGGAGGAATTCCCAGGATGACCACTTGGGCAGGGAGGTACCAACCTGAAGACACAACTCTGTTCCAGGTGGATGCAATAGCGGTGACTGGGCCCGGGCTGTGAGCCTTGGTGTGGAACACAATCTCGGCAGAGAACCACTCAAGCACTGACAGCGTGCCATCAGTGTGCCCCACCACCGGCAAGAACCTGTGGGTGGCGATGAGACTGTTGGTGAGGCCCTGTCACCAGGTTTGCCTAGCTGGTCCTCACCAGTTCCAACACCTACCGGTTCTTGTTTTTCCAGGCCCGGGCCACAGTGCTGCGGTGCGGCTCGCCCCTGTTCTGGCGCACAAGCTCCCAAGAGGCAAACGCGCTGCCAGGGTCTGTGAGGTGGCTGTACAGGTGCAGGCAGCAGGGCCGTGGCGCCTGGGGAGGCGGTGGCTGCACCCTGTGCAGCACGAGCATGGGGTTGAGGGCTGCGTTGGCTCGCACCAGGTGCCCAGCCTGCGTCAGCAGCCAGAGCACCTCGCACGGAAGGCAGTAGGCCACCGCAGCTGCGCAGTCTTCAGGTCCTAGCAGCAGTGCGCTCACTGTGCGTCCAGTCGCAGCCGACACCAGGTTGACTGAGCCATCGGCGCAGGCGCACACGAGGCGCGTGGGAAGCGACGGGTGCAAGGGCGCCGGAAGCGTTGGCGCCACCTGCAGATGGAGCACTGGTGCGGGCAGATGGGCCAGTGGCGAGTAGAGCTCCCGCACGCGCCACAGCTCCACACTGTTTGTACACACCGAGAGCACAGGCCAGCCAGGGCCTACAGGTGCCAACAAGTGTCTCACGCGCCCTGACCGCGCGTCCTGGCCCCAGTAGCATAGCCCCACCTCGCCCACCTGTGCCACTGCCCGCAAGTCCCATGTACGTAGCGTCCCGTCCTGTGAGGCTGACAGTGCCAGGGAAGTGTTCGGGAGCACAGCCAGTGCCGTCACTGGACCTGAGGGGAGGGTACGAGTCACTCGAGTGCACAGGGAGCGAGCAGGAGAGCTGTGAACCCGGCCTGCAGCCAGTGCTGAGAGGCCTGGCCAGAGCTTGAGGTGGTCAGAGAATGGGCGCACCTGTGTGGCCCACAAACACCATCCGGATCTGCCAGTCGGCCTCCCACACCTTCACTGTGCTGTCCCGGGAAGCTGTCACCATTGCCTCTACCTCCTCACAGTAAGCCAGGTCCGAGATGGTGCTGCGAATGGGGAATGACAGGGGTGGCCGGAGGTCTTAGTACAGCCCTGTACATGAGTGGTCTATGTCCCTGCCGCTACCTGCTCTCGCTTGCGGACCCCCTCACGTTTTGTGCAGGTCCCTGCGCACATCTACGAGAGCCCAGATCTGCAGATCAAAGGTGAGCACGGCGGAACCACAGGCTGCGAAGCAGCACCGGGCCTCATAGGGAGGTGCTGGTCCCAGAGCCAGACGCTTGAGTTGACCAGCTGGGCTTGGTGGCGGTTGCAGGGGTAGCCCACGCAGCACCAGGCGGCGACCACCTGAGCGGAATTTCCAGAGCGCCAAGCTGCCGCTCGCATGGGCTACAAGCAGCAGCCCCCAGTCGGGCGCAGGCAGGCAGCAGGTAGGTTCGCATCCTGGCGCCCCACCCACACCTGGCTGGCTCAGCCACAGCAGGTTGAAGCTGGGCCCTAGGATGGCTAGCCCCACAGGGCCCCAGCCTACAAAGCGACCCACGGCACCCAGCGGGCCCAGCACGGCCACCAGCCCTGTAAGTGCCACAGGTGCCGGGAGCTTCTCTTGAGCCCAGCCATCCTCTCTGTGCAGGTGCAGGTGGCCCGCGCAGTCCAGCACCACGAAGCGTCCGCCCATGGGGTCCGGTGCCACGGAACGCAGCCCGGCCGCCACCTCCAGGTGGCGCAGCGGCTCCAGCCCGTGCGTAAGGCTGGCCACATGCAGCTCGGCTGTCTTCTCCTGCAGTGGGACAAGGCACCAGGTGAGGGCCGCAGAGGGACCAGCCCCTTAAAGAGGCTCCAGCAGACGCCCAGGGCAAGCTGCACCTTCTCGACGATGTCGTGGAGGTGTCCACGCAGAAGCAGCCACAGTTGGCGGGCACGGGCACTCGGGGACTTGTCTTGCCACTGCTGGCTGCCAGTAAAGAGTGGAAGGACCTGCGGCGGCTCCGTGAAAGACAACTCTGTGAGCAGGAGTTGGACACGGTCACCGTGGCATCGGGCCTCCCAACCTTGAAAGTTGTGGGCAGCCGGAAGCCCACCTCTGAGAGCCCTTTCGGGTCAGGAACTGCCTAGGGGAAGGGGGGTGTCGTCCCAGAACGGAACCTTAGCCAGGGCCCTGCTCCATAAAGGGGCATTAGGGGAGGAGGCCAGGCCCCCTCACCATTCTTTTCCACAAGAAGACCAGGGTCTGGGATGTCAAAGCTGTATGTGTCATACAGGTCCGGGTCCAGAATCGAATACTCTCCTTCTGAAAAGGATCTGCTTGAGTCCAGCACTTGTGCCTCCATCTCGGTGACGGGTCCTGACTCAACGTGTCCGGTACCCAGCAGGCTCAGCGCTGTTGCTGGGATACCAGACGTTGGCCCCGCCCCCACCACACTCCCAGTCCCCGTGCCGCATCCAGGTCCACACTAAATCACAGAAACTTTTATTGGAAACAAATGAGCTGCAGCAAACTGACACTCAGTGCACGCGGTCAACTGGCAGGGGGGGGATACAGGTGGGCGCCAGGGGCTGGCCTTAGATCAGAGCTAGTGACCACTGGGGCCTGCTTTTGGGGCCTCAGGCTACAGACCCTTTGGGATGGAGTGTGCAGACCCAGTACAAAATACAAAAATAAACTCTGTGTCCAGCTGTCCCTGCCTGTGGCAGCTCATTTGGGCAGGCAGTCGCTCTTCCCACCAGGCCCCATGCTGTCCATCTAGTCCAGCCACAGCACAGCAGTGGTAGCCTGTGGGGGAATAACTCAAATCTTAAAAAACAACTTTACTACTTTAAATTTTTAAATTTATGAATGGTTTAGGCCACAATTCTTTCATACAAAGGACGATGGCCTGCTTTTTATATAACTAATGTATTTCTCCTTCTTTCCCTCCCTCCCTCTCCCTCCTTCCTTCCATCCAGAACATTACAAAGGTACATATGTTTTGGTTACAAGAATTGCTTTTGTGCAGTTTGAACAAAGTTATAAATGTGCCCATCAGCAAGCTAGTGTGCATCGTACCAATTAGGTGTAAATTTGCCCATCCTCTCCCTGCCCTACCTACTTGGTTTCTGTTGAGTTTTGCTACCATATGTGCACATGGGTGTTGATCAATTAGTTCCAGTTTAATAATGAGTACATACTGTGTTTGGTTTTTCATTCTGTGAGACTTTGCTTAGAAGAATGGTCTCCAGTTCCATCCATGTTGTTACCAAAGGTATTTGTTCACCACAATTTTTATGGCCGAATAGTCTCCACAGTATATATATCTCACATTTTCTTATCCATTCATGCATTGATGGGTGCTTGAGTTGATTCCACTACTTTGAAATTATGAATTGTGCTGCAATAAACATTATTTTTATTAATTGAATAGAGATTTCTAAAAATATAAGAACTACCTTAAGCTACTGTGACACGCTAAGGTTTGTTGTGGAGGTTAACAGAGAAGGAAATGACCATAAACCCGTCTGTGTTTCTGTAATCATTTCCTTTTGCTTTGCCCCATCTACTTACTTTTGTCTCTCTTCATTGTATTCAGTAATGTGACTTCCTCTTTGTTTATTAAATATCAAAGATGTTACTTTTGCTTATCTCATTAATGTTTCCTCATAGGCTAGGTCAATCATTTCTCATGATTATTTGATTTTTTTCTTATTTACATAAAGTATATGTGTGTGTTAATTATGCATGTATATCTATTAGAAATTTCTTTTCTGCCATATATGCCCAGAGATTTATATTTACATATCTGTATCTACTTATCTACCTCACTACTGATACGTATGTTTTGCATGTGTGTCACACATACACACACCCTGGAATCCTCCAAGATAGATGGAAAGTCAAAGTATGATCAGCTACATCTCATTCTATTTCTTATCATAGCCATTTAAACACTTCTATATTAAATATTTACAACTCTAATTTAGTAATCTCTAGAAATACAGAATCTTTCATTTTTACCTACTAAAATGACAAAAATATTAGTTTTTTTAAAGTTTTTAAAATTGTAATCTAATTCACTATTACCCTTTTACAGAAAAAGAAATTTGAAGTTGTTTGCATCCATCCTAAACATGGTTATAATGATTTTTTGACCTTCTTCTCTCAAAGTTACTTTTCTATTAATCTTCCAGACAAATGGCTGGACCATTCCAAAATTAAATATTGGAGGATTACCTGATAAATATTTTTATAAATGTTGATACATTTTCAGTCTGTATGTTATTTATCTTTTATTTAGCTATGTGTTTTGGAGTCTGTGTGTGAATACCCACATTACTGCTTTCCTATACTCAAAAGTGCTGTCATAGGCATTTAGATGGGTTCTTGAGTGACAAGAGATGAAAACCGTCAACCTCCAACTCCGCCTCTTCCATTGGGCACAATTCAGTAGCTATTTATTAACTCTCATTGCTCATTTTAAAGGTGAAACTTCAGATGCGCTCACAAAAGCCAAATAAATTTGATTTCAAAGATACACAATAGCGTCTGGATGAATTACTTAGTGTTTGTTGATGTGCCAAAAAGAGAATACAGAAAACATCACCAAACACAGGCTGAGCTGCCTTGCTGGTAAGGTTGGGGGGGTGGGGGAGGAATTCTATGCTCTGTGATATTTGCTTCATTGCTTTTATGTTTAAAGATTTCCTGCTTTTTGCTGGTTGCCAGTGCAAGTTTATAATTTCATGTCAGATACTTCAATTATTTAATTAAAAAAAATGTTAGTCTGAGCAAGCCAGCCAAGGCTATAGAAAATAAGAAGTCAATGAAAATATATTGTATTTTTACTGGAACACGAACAAGAGTGTACATGTAATTCTGGAGGCAACTGCCTAGTGATGAGACGAAGCTGAAGAATTTTGGTCAAATGCCTCATTCTGCATTTACACACCATGGCAAAAGGCATAAATGTCCATCTAGCTTAGTTTGTAATTTTTTAAACGTTTTATTTCAGATTAATATGAGGGTATAAACGTTCAGGTTGCATTGTTTTCATTTTTAAGGGAAAGCTCGAGTTGTAGTTAAGCCCTTCACCTGGAGATGTTCTATAAACCCTTATTGTGAACCTTAGGAGAACTTGCCAGTCCTACTCCCTCCTCCCTTTCCCCTTTCTGCCTTTCCTCTTTCTCCCTACTCCTCATTGAATATACCTGATTTTCTCTTTCATGTGGGCATGTAGTTGTTTATATATTGGTTTCATATTAGTGTTGAGAACATTGGATGCTTGCTTTTCTATTCTTGAGATACTTTACTAAGAAGAATGTGTTTCAGCTCCATTCAGGTAAATACAAAAGATGAAAAGTCTCCATCATTTTTATGGCTGAATAGTATTCCATCATATACATATATCACAGTTTGTTAAATCATTCATGAGTTGATGGGCATTTGGGTTCCTTCCATGTCTTGGCAATTGTGAAATGAGCTGCAATAAACATTCATATGTCCTTGGGGTAAAATGATGTCTTTTCTTCTGGGTAGATACCTAGTAATGGGATTGCAGAATCAAATGAAAGGTCTCCTTTTAATTCTTTGAGAAATTTCTGGATTTCTTTCCATAGAGGTTGTATCAGTTTGCAATCCCACCAGCAGCATAAAAGTATTCCCTCCTCTCCACATCCACGTCAACATCTGAAGCTTTAGGATGTGGGCTATTCTTACTGGAGTTAGGTGATATCTCAAGGGATTTTGATTTGTAGTTCTTTGATGATTAGGGATGATGGACATTTTTTCATGTGTTTATTGGCCATTTGTCATCTTCAGAGAATTTTTTGTTCAAGTTTCTTGCCCACTTATAAGTGGAATTGTTTGCTCTTTTCTTATTGGTTAATTTGAGTTCTCTATAGATTCTAGTTATCAGCCCTTTGTCCGATTCATAGCATGCAAATATATTCTCCCATCCTGAGTGCTGTCTGTTCGCTTTAGTTGTTGTACCCTTAGCTGTGCAAAAGCTTTTTGTCTTGATCATGTCCCATTTATTTATGCTTGGTGTTGCTGCAGTTTGTAAGTCACAGAAATTCTTTACTATCTGTTTTGGTTCAGATACAGATCTTACCCTGACCACCGGGATCTCCTCCAGAGCTCCTCATTACACAGTGCATCAGGCTTCCCTAGTGTAGCAACTTTTAAAGGAGGCGCTGTTTGCGAGCACCAAGACTTTGTAAGCATTTTTTCAGATACATATTCATCATCTCTACTGAGTCGTTTTGGCTCTAGGTCATTTGCGGTGGCTCCAAGGAATCTTCATATCGAATGCGGAGCATTCTAGGTGATTCAAATGTAGGTGGTTTGTGAATCACTAACATTATAATTGTAAAAGTGAGAGTATGCCATGGACAGTATCCCTCTTTAACAAGTACAAATTCAGATCGCCTCAAGCCCATGTACCTACTTTGGGTCTCTTCTGAAAAATTCAGATTAGAGTTGTCATGGAGGGACTGTTCCATCTTGGTACCTTCTCTAGAGCATGGTTCTGTCGCTGGCTGTCTCATGAATAACCAGTGAAATTCCGGACTGTAGGTATTTTTGATACAAAAAAGATCTGTCTCTGGCAAGAAAAATCAAATCTTGTAATCACGGCCAGAAACCATGAAAGAAACTCAGAACTAATAATCTTTGTTTTCAACAGTTAATTTTGGCTAAAAGAAACAAATAAGAAGAGGCAGAAAAAAATGAAAACATAAGTAATGCAACAAATAACTAAACATTATCAGTAGTGTTTTATTTTCCAGTTAGGACAAATATAATAGTTTTTAAACATTTCTTAACATTTTGCTTAGTTTTTTATTTTATTTTTTAAAGTTATTATGGGCATAAGTCTTTTGTCTTAAATGTCCACTGGTTTTACTGTGACTCAGTTGAGCACCACTGAGGTTAGGTCTAATATTCGTGTTGTCATATTAAGCATATTTAAAAAGTAGCAGTTTATGTACAAAATAGGATCAAACACAAAAGAAGAAGGAGCATATTGCCTCTTGATAGGCTTTTGTGAATTCTTAATTGCAAAATATTATGTATTTCTCCCTGATTTTTAATATTTACTTATTGTGTGGTAGCTATTATTAACTTCATGCTTTGTGCTGTATATTATAATAGATATTAAGTCTGAGTTTCCAGGACATTAAATATTTTAGTTTTTATTAACTGAGTGAAGGCATTTTAAGAAGTTAAAAGATAACTTGTTTTTAAAGACAGTTCAAAGTAAATCTAATTCTAAAATTGACCTAATTGTTGATATGTAAACTTAAAGTTTACTTTTAATAATTGAGACATATTTATGAATCTTTTAGTGACCCTTTCTGAAAGTACAAATCAGGCATCAGCACACTGTGCATTAAATGGTTTTATTTTCAGTTTTGTAAAATACAAGACATTGATTAGTAGATGTAAAGAAACACACGTCAACCTTGACCCTCACTTGATTGATGGTCCTTGATTGACAGCACTTAAATGTTAGGAGTTGGGTAATAAAACCAGTTATCTGGCTTCTGTTATATTTTATCTATTGGTTAGATTTGTTCTCATTGTCAAAGCTGTCCAATAACAAGGGGCGCCCCATGGATAAAATGTTAAAATAAGTGCATCCTTATGTTTCTATTTTAAACATTGTCAATGTGCTCTAGGAAATTAAAGTAATACACACTTAGTAAAAATAGGATAATTAAAAAGCAACAACAAAAACTCTTTGGCTATGTTTAGATATGTATAGAGGAAGTTTTAGGAGGCTAGGGGAGAAGCTGGGAGACCTGTGGGAAGCTATATCCATCTACTATTTCTCCAATAACAGTAAAAAAACTCAAAATTTCTGTAGCATATAATAATGAGCATTTATATCTTAAGCATGTGTGGATGGGCTGGGTGTTTCTGTGGATCATTACTGCCCTCATTCACTCATCACTCATTTTCAGTATTTGGATGAAGGATTTGCCAAGTTCAGTTGGACTTGGCTGCCCTGGCTGAGATTTCTACTTTTCTCATCCTCCTCTCAGGACCATAAACTAGCTAAGTATAGTATCTTAGCAATGTCAGAGGCATAGACTCCTTCTTTTATCACTTTTTCCTAAAATACTATTAGGCAAAGCAAGACATTTGACCAAGTCCAATGTTAAGGGGTAGGAAAATAAATTCTGCTTTTACGAAAAGAGCCACAGAACTTAATAGTGGTAATATACATGACTAAAGGATAAGAGAATTAGAGCTCATGACCCGATCTACCAGAAAGTCTCTGTGGTGTCTGTAAGGGGTTTGGATTCAGACCAGGTATATAACTACGGTAGTGATAGGAAGTGGTAGAATTCTGGACATATTTTGAAGGTGGAACCAGTGAAGTTGACTAAGCCATGAAGAGATACTACGGATCCTGATGCAAGGATTCTGGTATGGGGACCTGGCTGGACAGAACTGTTATTAACTGAGATGTGAATGGTTACAGATGGGGTCTTGGAGGGGAGATCAAAAGTTTAATTTTAAACAAGTTGAGTCTTGGATGTTAAAAGATATTCAAGGGAGGATAATAGGTAGATAATTTTATATAGGAGTCTGGATTTATGGAGGAATGGTGTGGGCTACAGATATACATTTGGGAATTGCTCCATATACGTGTATTTAAAGCCATGAGCTTGGACAAAATCACTGATAGTAGATAGAAAGAAAAGAGAGGAGGATTAAGGACATTTAACATTAAGAGGTTGTAACAAATGTGAGAAATCAGAAAAAGAGACTGAGAAGTGACCTGTGAGATTAAAAATGTTCAAATGAGTAGGGTATGTCCGGTAAATAAGACATATGAAGAAAAGAGGGATCAACTGAAGCAAAATATGGCTTAAAGGTCAAGAATGATGTGGACTAAAATACCACAAGATTAACAACATGGAAGTTATTGATGATTTCACCAACAGCAGGTTCAGTGAACTGCACCACGGTGAGAAGTTGTTGAAGATTCACTGGGCTACCTAAAATTTAGGATTGGATTCTTTAATAAACTCTGAAGAATTTTAAGATTCTAATTCTAATTCTTTAAAAATATCGCCCCCTCCTTCCCCTGCCTTATCTCTATTTGCGGCTTCTGGAATGGATGTTCAGTGATTTAATAGATATCTTTAATGGGCACACTATATTCTCTGTGTATCTTTACTATTTCTTTATCCTTATGTTTTCCATTTAGGTAACTTCTTTAGCTCTATCTTCCAGTTTATTAATTATTTCTCCAATTGCATCTAATCTGCTGTTCAACAAATCCACTGAACTTTTAAATTTAATGATCATTTTTTCCCCCTAAATCTGCCTGTCCTTTTTTTTTTTTTATGTTTTGGATTCATTTGCATAGATTGAATCATTTTCAACACATACATTTTATCATTTCTTTTTTATAACTTTATCAGCTGACATTTTTAGGAGTAAAATTTAGTTATTTGGATTTTGTGTTAACTCATACTGACTTGCTTTTTCTATGTACTTACTAATTTTGGATTGGGATGTCATGTTTGTTGTTGTTTACTCTTGAGAGTTCTGTGCAGCCTAATGTGAAACATCTTCCTCTTGAGGTTTCATGCGTGACTCTGCTAGTCCCTCAGGAGTTATAGCATATCCTGCTGGTGCTATGTCAACATTCTCCCAGGCCTGTGTATGCAGAACTAATTTTCATTTGCCAGCATCCATACCTCTGTGTGAGAGATTTCTCTGGTCAAACACTCTTACTATGTACACTGAAGGCTGCAAGTGAAGGCCATTTAATGTGCTCTCTCTGAACTAATGGCAGGAGTTGGTATATAAATGTCACAGCACTCATGCTTCTTGTGTGGAATAGTTCTGAGGTGATTCCATGTCAGCTCCCAAATTTCCCCAGTGGGACTAAGATTTACTTTCTCTCAGGGTAATTCACTTCATAATGCATTCTTTATGGGCCTTCCCTTTGCTGACTCACTTATTTCCCTCCTATTTCCAGTATTTATCTCAGAATCTGTTTCAAGGGATATCTAAACTGAGACAGCAGTATTATAAGCCTAGAACTACCTTTTTCTAAAAATACCTAATTTTTCAGAACTACCTTTTAATATTAAGTATTATCTTTGAGTTCTGTGATACCTGAAGATAATGTGAAAATTGAATCTTGAATTTCATACTAGGGTAAACTCTGTTCAGAGTCTTCAGAAAAACTTTCTTCCCCTACTTAGTTTCTCTGTATTAGGCCAATAACTATCTCAATATCATCTTAATGCCAGTGGAAAGATTTTGTTTTGAATCTATAGCCCCTGCCTTGAATTAAGGGTATGCCTCAGTATTGTACACTTTGTTCTGGGCCCAAACTGAGAATACTGAGGCTATGATATATTCTTTTTTTTTTTCTTTTGAGACATAGTCTCACTTTGTCATCATCGGTAGAGTGCTGTGGTGTCACAGCAAACTCCAATCTCCAACTCTTGGGCTTAAGCAATTCTCTTGCCTCAGCCTCCTGACTAGCTGGGACTATAGGTGCCCGCCACAATGCCAGGCTTTTGTTGTTGTTGTTGTTGCAGTTGTCATTGCCATTTTAGCTGGCTGGGGCCAGGTTCAAACCAGCCACCCTCAGTATATGGAGCCGGCATCCTACCCACTGAGGCACAGGCACCACATGATATATTCTTTTTTTTTTTTAATTTTTATTACATTTTTAAAATTAAATCATAGCTGTGTACATTAATGCAATCATAGGGTACAATGTGCTGGTTTTATATACAATCTGAAATATTTCCATGAATGCATCTAGTCAAAAAAAAAAAGAAATATTTCCATCAGATTGGTTAACATAGCCTTCACAGCATTTTCTTAGTCATTGTGTTAAGACATTTATATTCTACACTTAGTAAATTTCACATGTACCCTTGTAAGATGCACTGTAGGTGTGGTCCCACAAGTTACCCTCCCTCCACCCATCCTCCCCCCTACCATCTCCTCCCTCTCCCCTTTCCCCTT
>CAUYTI010081954.1:0-35418 GCA_963575145.1 Galago senegalensis
AAGCAAATGTGTAACAAACAGAAGCCAAACAATCAAACTTTACCTCTCCCATGTTTACATGGATGGAGCTGGAGCATATTCTTCTTAGCAAAGTATCTCAAGAATGGAAGAAAAAGTATCCAATGTACTCAGCCCTACTATGAAACCAATTTATAGCTTTCTTATAAAAGCCATAACCCAATTATAGCCCAAGACGAAAGGGAAAAGTGAGAGGGAAGGGAGGGAAGGGGGGAAGATGGGTGGAGGGAGGGTAATTGGTGGGACCACACCTATGGTGCATCTTACAAGGGTACATGTGAAATTTACCACGTGTAGAATATAAATGTCTTAACACAATAACTAAGAAAGTGCTGCGAAGGCTATGTTGACCAGTTTGATGAAAGCATTTCAGATTGTGTGTAAAACTAGCACATTCTACCCTATAATTGCATTAATGTACACAGTTATGATTTAATTAAAAAAAAGAAAAAAACTTTTTGGAAGATAGCAAGGAACCCAGCTTAAAAATATCCCTGCATTTCTTAACTTCTCTTTTATACAGTTCTTGCCAGTGTGGTGTAAGGAGAACTTTAGAGGTTGGGCTCCAAGAAAGCTCTTCAAAAAGAGAAAATTCTTCTCCCATGTGCCTTTTCTCTTCTTCCATGCTCCTGCCTGAAACACAGATGTGATTGCTGGAGCTGCTGCACTGCGATTACAGCCACATAAAAAAGGTTAAGAATACCACACTAGCCACGTTCTACTTCCAAACTTACCTTTATAAAAAGGAACTATAAACCTATATTGTTTATGTCAGTGTTACTTGGGTTTTCTGCTGCATCACTCAAATGAAAATTGCTAAGTAATAAACACACACAACAAAAAATCAATTTCATTGCATAATTATTAGTACTATGTAGCAACACACAACATCGACAGAATGACTGTACAGTGAAGACTAAAGTAAAAAGAAGAGTATCTGGTTGGGACAGGAATTCTCAGTCTCCCCAAAACAAGAACTGCACCTCCTTGTAACTATGAGTATAATCCAACAAGCATTACCCCTTAATTTAATTCTTATTTATTTTAACAGCTTTACTGAAGTATAACTTTTATACCAAAAAGAAAAAATCGTGCTTCTTTAACATATACAATTTAATGAGTTTGGACATCAATGTGCCCATGAATCCATCATCACAATCAAGGTCATGAACATACTCATCCTCTCCAAAAATTTTCTCATCTCCTTTTGTTTGTTTACATGAGATCTATCCTCTTATCATGAGACCTAACTTCTTAAACTTTTTAAGTGCACAGATAGTATTGTTTCTGCCCATCATGATGGTTAAGATGGCAATATAATAATGACCACTATGGACTGAGCCATGAATTGGGCAGCTGGCACTGTTGTCCATCTCTAGAACTTACTCATCTTGCATAATTACTACTTTATAGTGATTGATCAACAACTCCCCATTTACTCCTCCCCTCAGGCCCTGGAAATCACCATTTTACTCTCTGCTTCTGTAAGTTTGACCACTTTAGATACCTCACGTAAGTGGAATCATACAATATGTATCCTTTTTAGACTTAGCATAATGTCCTCCAGGTTCATCCATTTTGGCAGGATTTCCTTCCTTTGTAAGGCTTTTAAAGGCTGATTCCATTGTATGGACATACCACATTTTCTTTATCTTTATTGTGAATATGCTACAATGAATATGGGCACACAGATAACTCTTCAAGATCCTGATTTCCATTCTTTTGGATCAATATACTCAAAAGCGGGATTGCTGTAGTTTCAACAATTATAAAATATCCACAGATTCAGTAACTTTCGTTTATTTATTTATTTTATTATTTTTTTGAGACAGAATCTTACTTTGTCACCCACAGTTGAGTGCTGTAACATCATAGCTCACAGCAACCTCAGACTCTTGGGCTCAAGCAATTCTCTTGTCTCAGCCTCCAGAGTAGCTGAGACTACAGGTGCCTGCCACAACACCCGACTATTTTTAATGACAGGGCTTTGCTCTTGTTTAGGCTCGTCTCAAACTCATGAGTAAGGTGATCTGCCTGCCTTGGCCTCCCAGAGTGCTGGGATTACAGACGTGAGCCACTATGCCTGGCCAAGTGTTTTTTTAAATGTAGCATTATGTCAAATGTACACTAAAGAAAACTCAGATGACAAGAACACCTATTTATAACAACTTCTTCTCTATTATCATAATTCAGGTATAAGCCCAGATCTTACATAAGCCAGAATATGAAGTTTCACTTACCCACTCACCCTGGGCCACTGGCATTGATGCAGAGCACTATGGAGACATGCTGTTTCTCATAACTTATGTTCATGGCCTTCACTCTTCAGTGTGTTGAGAAGGACAGTATAATTCGAGGTGTATTGAAGGACACTGTGACTATGTCTGAGTTTTCTATCTGATCAAACTCAACATTTTTTTCCTTAATTGAGTTCCTATTGCTTGCTGGAAGGTAGAAAGCTTCTCTTGGAAATCTAGATTTTGCCTTATGATCCCTAAGTCATTGTTCTTCTTTAGCACGAACCAGTCACATTAACTCTCCCCACCTTAGTGTCCTCTGATCCTTTCTTTTGCCGCAAGCTACTGTATTACCTGATCTGTGCCATCGTTTTATATGTGTCAAGACAAAACAAAGACTTTGCCATATATTGTGGATCAGCATTCTTACTGACCAGATGGCTGCTGCTTTTCAAGACAATGAGGAAGGACCTCTCTGGCCACAAATATTTGCTTCACTCTTAGCAAATTTACCTCCTGCAGCTTTGTGCTCAGGCCCTTCTGCCTATAATAACTTTTGTTTCAACAAAGCCCCAGAATGTAATCTTTTTGAAGACATTGCAAGTGACAATTAGGGATTCAATTTAAGATAAAATCCAACTCTAGGTGGTGCTGCCAAGTCAAATAACTCAAATTAGATGACAACACCTGACAGGCAGAGGCAACATTTGCACAGAGGACAGGTTCTTTTTAAAATCAATTTTAAGCTGCAGCCTGATTTCAAGACCATTGACATTTGCAAAGACACGATCTTATAATTGAGGAAATGCAATGTAATAACCGTCAAATGGAATTGGGCTAAAGTTAATTCTTTAGTAAACTCTATATTAAATAAATTTCATACCATGAGTGCAGCTCAAATCAATAATTTCCCGATGGCCACTTTATTGCATTCAGAGGTGAAAAAACTCTCTCAAGTATTGTTAGAGACTATTCTGTCTAACTAGACTTCAAGTTCCTTCAGGCAAAAATGGGGAAGGAGGTTCTGTGGTCACTGCTACAACCAGCACCATTTCTGCTGTGTAACTTGAGCTTAGTGATACAGGAGTGGTGGTTGAATGACCTCCTCTGTTTAGTGACGTAAGGATTCTGCTGTCAGCAATGGCTGGAACAATTTTATCCTGGAACAACTGCATTTGAGCTTGGCCCACCTTGAAAGGTGAGTGAAGTAGCAAGGGGAGGGTGGCCAGAGGAGAAAGGAATGGGATGGAATAGAGTTCTAGCTAAAGGAACAACATCAAAGACACAGTAGAGAGAGGAGGGGATGCCCCCTAGCAAGGCTCCCTAATGGGGGGGGGGTCTTGCTGGTGACAGAGAATGTGACAGATGAGGGGCCATGACTCAGGAAGTTTGGGTAAGGGAGGTGGTGGGTTGAGTGCTCAGGGCCTTCTCTGTCAGCCTGTGGAATTATGACTCTTTCCAGCCTCATTTGGCAGAAGATCGAGAGTTATGAGGCATTTGACCTTTATCTTATGCCATTTAAAAATGCTTTTAAACAATCAGGTCAGCAACTAGCACTCGAGCCAGAATGATGAAACTTTTTTTAAAAATTTCAAACTAGCCATGGAGGATATAACTTCTAACCATAAGTACAAATGTGACATTTCTTGCTAAACAAACTCCAAGTCAAACCCCAATTATCTCAAGGCTGCCCTTTCCATCATTCACGCCTCATTGTGCTATGATACACCTAACAAGTCCCACTTCTAGATTTTTGAAAACTTCTCTTCTTCTGATTCTACAGTGCCTAAGCAGGTTTTGTTATAATTGGAGCTACCCTATGAGGATAAAATGGCTGAGCTAGTTGGCAGAATAGAATTCATCCTTGTGGTAAAACTTCTTCCAGCTCCCTCCCTTAAGAATGGTGGTATGGGCTGAATGCCATCCCCCTCAAAAAGATATGTTGAGGTCCTAATTCCCAGAACCCGTGAATGTGATCTTATTTGCAAGTGGAGTCTTTGTGGATGTAATCGACTTAATACAAAGTCACATGGGGTTAGGGTAGACCCTAATTCAAAGACTGGTGTTATTATAAGAAGAAGAAGGTGTGGACACAGAGACCCAGGCACAGGGAAGAAGCTAAGTGAAAATGGAAGCAAGGGCTCGGCACCTATAGCTCAACCGGCTAAGGCACCAGCCACGTACACCTAGGGTGGCAGGTTCGAATCCCCAGCCCGGGCCCACCAAACAACAATGATGGCTGCAACCAAAAAATGGCCGGCGCTATGGCAGGCGCCTGTAGTCCCAGCTACTTGGGAGGCTGAGGCAGGAGACTCGCTTGAGCCCAGGAGTTGGAGGTTGCTGTGAGCTGTAATGCCACGGCACTCTACCCAGGGGGACAGCTTGAGGCTCTGTCTCAAAAAAAGAAAAAGAAAAAAAAGAAAATGGAAGCAAGAATTGGAGAGATATACCTAAACGCTATGGAGCACCAGGGACCGTCAGCAAACACCCAAAGAGGTGTGGGGCAGAGTCTCCCTCCCAGCCCTCCAAAGGACCCACCCTACCAACGCCTGGATCTTGGACTTTTAGCCACAGCACAGTGAGAGAAGTTTCCGTTGTTCAAGCCACTAGGTTTTAATAATCTATTACTGCAGCCCGAGGATACTGACACAGATGGGGATACTCTGCGAGGTGATGACTTGCTGAACGTCCTAGGGATAATATTTCACAAAGCCAGTCATAGGCCCCTACAGTGATGTCTTGGCCACACCCAGCTCGAATGCAAGCATGTGTTCCCCTAGGCTGCATTTTACTAAGTTTTGTGCAAAGAGAAGGAGTGGGAGAAAATGTCAACACCAGTCCTCCAGAACGGGACAACTTTCCTCTCTCTCAAATCACTGTCCTCTGCTTGGTTGCCTAATGAATTTCTTAAAGCTATGTACCTGACTATGTCTCTGGAGCCCAGAGACAGGTTGGTGCATTCCATTTGCCATTCATCGGCCCAGTTCCATTTAGCTGGAGTTGCTATACGAATGATAATGAGGAGAGAAATGTGCATTTTCGTTCTGTTTAAAAGAAATGAATTAATAAGAGAAAATCCTGTCATACATACAACTTCTTATAAGATCCATTATCTGACCCTTTATTCATAATTCAGACTCTTTTCTGGTGAGTGAATTTTTTTATTCAATTAGAGGATTCTATTTCACATTTCAAGGACTTCTCTGAATGTTTAGGATAAGCTCCCTTGGTCAAACTTCCTCAGACTTTTTCAGAAGACTCAAAACATCTGATCCAGATAACACCAATCCCAACCTGTGAGTCTGAGTGCCTTTACCATCCATAATCCTGGAATTGCACCTCAGGTGATGGGTGTGGTAAGAGGCAGGGACAGAGCCTTGGGGCACCAAGAGCTGACTTCCAGAGTCAGGTATCTGTCTAATTGAATCCTGGCTCTGTTGTTTCTCAAAGTGTGATCCTGGTAACTGAATCAACACCTCTGAGTCTCATTTTTTGCCCTCTGTATCTTTCAAAGTGACTTATGGTTGTAACCATGCAATGAAACAATGCACACATTTTGGTGGTACTAGGCAGGAAAAAAAAAAAAAACTAGTACATTGGAAGAGAGAAACACAGTAGGTTCAGTTAGAAGTCAGTGAAATGTAATTAGTGAAAAGGTTGTGAAATTACGGGGTGTGCATTCTTGGAAACAGTGTGTGTGTTATGGCAGTAGGAAGAGAATGTATTAATTTAGGGATTAGGTGGTATCATGGTCAGGAAGATATAAGAAAACACAGGCAAGATGAGAAAGAAGAGGAGGCTGCAGAGTGCTTGCATTCTTGTAACTCTGTGAGCGATGTGAGCCAGGACTTTAAGTGGATGTCAATCAAAGATGTAGTAAGATGTTAAGCTTAAGACCAACGAGTGTGGGCATCCACCCTGGTTGCTCTGCGTAGGGTCCCTCCTCATGTAAATGAAGTAAAAGTGACAGGGACAGAGAAGGAGTTTCTCCTTGGAAAAGGAATTAGGAAGACTTTGGGCATTTGATAGAAGATGAAGAGAGGAATTGTATGGGGAAGGGATTTTATATTAGGAAGGATCTGGGTGTATCACAGAAGAGAGAGAGAGAGAGAGAAAGAGAGGGGCTGCATGCTGGAGAGCATCCCAAGACTACCTGTTAATTCAACCACCGATGGCTGTGGACTGGAAAAAAGGATCCAGCTTCCTGCACCACCCCCCCCAACCCTGCTTACTGTTAACACAGTAGGCCTGGTCCAGTGAGACAGAGTTCATGGTCTTGGTGGCTCATGTGAGTCCGTGCGGCTGCCATGGTTTTGAGTAAATGTAGCAGTTTGCTAGCTCAATTAACTCTCCTACCCCCTTTTGCAACCAAGAAAGGCTGAGCCAGCCCAAAGGAGGTACAAGAAGGGGAAAAGGTAGTTGAAATATATAAAGTATCTTGTTTATAATAGGCACTCAATAAATGTCAACTTTATGCATTCTACAGGTGCATCAGAAGAGGTAAGAATTGCTTGCCATTGTTATTCATGGAAACTTTAGACCCTGTACACTAGGTACGTAGAAATCATAGCTGCAAAGTCTTTTAAACAGTCATTAAGATGATCCAGTGATGTACTGCTCTCATGGTGGTTACTAGAGGCTGGGGGACAGGGGAGCAAGGGGGCATAAGGAGATGCTAGTCATAGAGTCTAAAGTTTCAGTTAGATGGGAGAAATACATTCTTGAGGTATACCACGTAGCATAGTCACCGTAGTTAATAATAACATATTATGTATTTCAAAATTGCTAAGAAAGTAAAATCCAAGTGTTCTTACCACAAAAAATGATAAGGATGAAGTGATGCACATGGTATTAGGTTGACTTAATTATTCCACATATGAACATATGAGGTCAGATAGTAAGTTTGCAAACTCAACCTAGAAAAAGTGCTACATAGCTCATTCCTGAGTATCACTACAGTCACCTTTAAAGTACTCCCCCGGCCATCTGACCATTGCTGAATACCAGTGTATTCAACAATGAGGTGTGTAGCATTTTTCCTAAGACGAGTTCAAGAACTTCATTGTCAGAACTTGTATGATGACAGCTCTGATGGTGATTCCAGAAAGAGTTCTGAATTTGCTTTGAAGGATGGACTCGGTCCTGGCATTGGTGCATAGCTTCCCAAGGGGAGTACTTGGAAGATTATTATAGTAATATTCACCAGTGAGGTATGTAGCATTTTACTAGGATGATTTCACGAACTTAATTGTCTGACATATGTTAAAATATCACGCTGTACGCCATAAATACATTCAATTATTGTTTGTCAATTAAACATTTTTTTAAATACAAAAAAAAAGCAAGAAAAAAAGCCATACAACCTATTTCCATCAATAAGTAGGAAAAATCTTGGACAAAGATACAAAAGGCTGGGACTCTGAATCCAACCATGGCTTTACTTGGGTGTCACTAACAGAAGCCAGATTGACCCCTCCTGCCCATTGGTCACCCTGATGATGGAATATGTCTTATACCATTATCCTGAGTTCAGTAGATCATTCCACATCCTGCTCCATCCAGGTGGAGGGGCCCGAGGAACAGAAAACCTTGCGAGGTAGAGTGGAAATAAAAAGAATATGCTTTCTTAAATTTTAAATAAAAAGAATATGCTTTCTTAAAAAAAATTTAAATGTAATATATCTAAACTGTGATTTACTCAATTGGTCAAGTAAGAAAAACAGATTTATAAAGGCAATTATACAAAAATATCATTAGAAGAGTATTGAAAAACACAGGGATTCAGAAATCAATTTGAATTTAGAACATGATAAAGAGAATATTTCATATGTACATATTCATTGAGGGAAGAAAGAACTATGTAATGAATGATTATGTTGGATGATTGGCGGAGCATCTGAAAACGAAAATCCCTGCATACGTGCTTTTAGGGGCTTAGAGAACAATATCCCAACCTGAAGGCTTTAGAAGTAGCCGCAGCAGTAAAAGTTTTATCTGACCTTCTCCTGCCCTTCCATCTCTCAGAACCGCTATTCTCTGAGGCTAGCCATAGAAACTAGAATCTGAAAAAAAAAAAAAAAAAAAAGAAAAGAAACTAGAATGTCTCTTTCCCAAAGTGGGTTATAGAAACAGAATCCCTTTTCTCAAAAGACAGCCATAAAACCTAGGTAAAAAGCTAGTAAAACCTAGTCATATTGGTATTGGATGTCTTTAAGAAAATGGCTGGCCACATACACTGGAGCTAGCGGATTTGAACCTGGCCCAGGCCTGCTAAACAACAATGACAACTAAAACAAAAAAATAGCCGGGACTTGTGGCATTTGCCTATAGTCCTAACTACTTGGGAGGTTGAGGCAAGAGAATTACTTAAGCCCAAGAGTTTGAGGTTGCTGTGAGCTATGACACTATAGCACTCTACAGAGGGCAACATAGTGAGATTCTGTCTCAAAAAAAGAAAGAAAAAAGAAAATGGCTCTAAAGAAATTATCTGAGCTACCTCCTACCTTGACTGTTTGACTGTAGGTCACGATTGGTACCTAGTTTATAATAACATTTCAATGAGTGAACAGAGAAATAAATAAACAGATAAATGATTAGATGAATCAAAATGCTTCAGAACCATAGTAATGGCTTTGATATGTTTCTACATGATATGTGCATTGAACAGAGAATTCTTCACCTTAAGGTACTGACACTGTGTCTTCAGACATTGTGGCTTCCCAAAGGGGTGGATACATGTATTTAGGGACAGGGGGACTTGCTGGGTGATTTCATCTCTGAATTAAAATAATCTTGGCCAAAAGGCATCAGGCCCTTCCATGGTCCAACCAAGGCTTTGTTTGGGGGTAGGGAATCCCAGCTATGGCCAACATTTATTTAAGTTCACAAAGCGGCTTATCAGCTGATGAGGAGTTGGAGTGAAGGAGGGAAAGTTGATGACACAGAGAGGCAGAAATAGATAGGAGGAGTACAATTATCTCTCCTTTTGGAATTTCTGCTCTGTCAGGAGCACAGTTAAATTCATACCATTATAGGATGCCAGAGATGAGGTTTGCTTTGGAAGGGCATCTATTCTGTCACCATTTGGCCACCAACTACTAGGTGCTAGATCCTGCGCCTAATATTGGCATTGCAAAGGTGACCCTAGGGCTGACTGTCTCCTACCCTGGGCCATGGAGAACTAAGGGAGAGAGGCAATGACCCAACACTTCAGAGCATTGAAAGAGAGAGCTATAAACTGGATTCTTAAGGACATGAGAGGGGGACAAGGCTCTCTTAGGCCGGCCTTGTCTGGTCAGGTAGGCTGCAAGGAGGAGTGGACGCCTGAGCTGAATGTCAGAGGATGAAGAGAAGCATGTGGATCAGAGAGATCAGAGGGCTCCCCCGGCAGAGGTAACAGTGCGTGCAAAGGCACGGTGCTGTCCCAGGAACCTCCAAGCTTTGTCACGGCTGTGGCAGCAGCAAATGCAAGTCAGGTAGGGGTGGGAGATGCGAAGTCCATGAAGGAACTGAAACTCTCCCCTGCTACCATTGCAGGGTTGTGAGTAGGGGAGGTCACAATGGGATCGGCCCATGGCTTCATGTTCACAGAGGAAGACAATGAGCCCCCTGGGGACAAAATGGCTCTCCCAGAGCCACCCAGCAAGTCCACACTGGTGCTAGAACCCAATTCTCCAAACTCCCCTTTTGGGTTCTTTCTGTTTGTCCCACTCCAGTGTCCCTGCTAAACCTAGGACATTAGAAAGAGTAACACAAAACAAAATTCTATTCAGAGACGGGCCACCTAAGGATAAAGAATTCTGGCTAAAGCTATTTGAAATTAAATTCCTGTTCTCCATAGCAGCTAAGAAACCCAGTTCACTCATTTGTAAAGTGGAGAAGGTTTTATTCTCTCATAAAGGACTCAAGGAGACAGAGGCTGTGAAGATACTTGGCACTGTGCTTGCAAAGTGGGAGGGGATCAGCCAGTGAGTGGCACCCACAACCAGTGAGGGGATGAGACCTCACTGGTGCCTCTTGGTACAGGGGAACTCCATCTCAGCTCCTAAAATAAAAGTGGGACCAGGGGTATTTTCTTGGGAGGATACTTTTTTCTTTCTTTGAGACAGAGTCTCTCTCTGCTTCCCTGAGTAGAATGCCATGGCATCTTAGCTCAAAACAACCTCTAACTCTTGGGCTCAAGCCATTCTCCTGCCTCAGCCTCCAGAGTAGCTGGGAATACAGGCACCTGCTACAATGCCTGGCTAGTTTTTCTATTTTTGGTAAAGATGAGGGTCCCGTTCTTGCTTAGGCTGGTCTTGAACTCCTGAATTTAAGCAATCCACCTGCCTTAGCCTTCCACAGTGCTAAGATTACAGGCCTGAGCCATCACGCTCAGCTTCCCAGAGAACCTTTAGGGGTATTTTCTTAAGGAATCTCAGGGAAATGCCCAGGGCTCTGTGTCACTGGTTTCCTTTGATCTACACACCCTCCTATGCCCAGAAGAGTACAGAACCACCTGGGATGGCTTCCCTAATGCAAACCTGCCGGCACAGCACTGGCATTGGTATTCTAAGAAGCTCCAGTTCCATGGAATGATTACCCACGGTTATTTGGGGCACTCATTTGCATGTAGTGTTTATTGCATTTTGAAATGGTTCTTTTGTTTTCAGCACAGCAGACATAGTGGAGGAGGAACTCGGGGAGGAGTGCAATGTATCTTAATTTGGGGGTAGTGCACAGTCAAGCCCTGAGATATGTCTGTGAATACTCTAGGGTGAAGGAACTGGGGAAGGGCCCTGCAAGGCTTCATTTCAATAGCACACAGCATCTTGTAAAACCAAGAGTCTTAGATGGCATTGGATTGTCAAACCAAACTGGAAAGAGAGGGGAAAGGTACTTAACTAAACTGCATATTAAAGCACAGTAGGCTATGCCTCATCCTATAATAAAGAAGGAGAGTTGGCCTTACTTTATGGAAAGAGTAGAATGCAAAGCCTCCTCTATATCCTCTTCCTCTTTGCTGCTCAACAGGAGGTGGCCTGGTTGTCCATTTTACCTCCCTGACATTCTGTCCTTTCCTGATTTACAAAAGTCTCTACTCTCCCATGGGTCCTTGCTTCTCTCTGACCACTTTCTTCTGACTTAGAAGTCCGTGCCCCCCAAGGGTCAGTCCGAGGATCCGCTCTCTTTTCCATCTACTCTCCACTTCTTAGAGACCTGTCATTCCTTGCTGTGTTGTCTCCAGGAGAATGAGTCCAAAGCTCTCTCTGGTTTGACCTCTCTCCCAAGATTACTATTTTTATTTTCAACTTTCATTGAAATTCTTTGCCCATTGTTCCAGCATCAACCTGAATGGAAAGACTCCCTGATAAAACTTACTATCTTTCCTCCCCAAACTCTGTCTCTTCCTATGCAAAAAACTTTGAACTTGAAATTAGAGAACATGTGCTCAAATAATGGTTCTTACACAAATAAACCATGTGACTCGAATACATTCATGTAATTTCTCAGAGCCTCAGTTTCCTAAAACAGGGCTAACATGCTTACTTCAAAATGCACTTTTAAAGACTAAAGGAGAATATATGTCCAGGTAGTGTCCTAAAAATGCCAAAATGCTATTTAATCTTTGGCCCTTTTTATTATTTCTCTTACCGACTCAGGGTCCAGACCAGGATGAGGGGAGTGAGCCATTAACCTCAGGAGCAAAACAGAAAGATACCAGAAGACTCAGTAATTAAGAGAAACATAATTTTAGTACAATCTTTGAGAAACCCCCAAATAAGGCAAAGAACCTTGATGACCAAAATAGCAATTTAAGTTAAAGGAGGTGACCTGACTCTGAACGGCACAACCTTGCCTCATCCTAGTCTCAGTCTTCCACCAACGCCAGCATCACCTTGACTTCCTCCGTTCCCTCACACCCCCACATACAATCAGTTATGCTGCCCATCAGTTCTACTCTGGTTATATGTCTACCTGGTATGTGGTGCAGCAGCCTCCTAGCTGTCCTTCACTTCAAGCTTTTCCCTGCACTCTCATGTGTTGTTAAGGTCACTGTGACACTCCTACCATAAAAATTCTTCACCAGCTCTCTGTCATCCACCACCATGTTCCTGGCGAGGGATGCATTGGGAAAATAAGGTAATGGGAGTTCAGTTAGACAAGGACTTTGATATCTTGGTTGCCATGGATTATTCATTTTCCAGAACATCTCTGGAAAAGAACACATGCCCAACTGGAATTTGTAAGACAAGTGAGTAAGAAACCAAGTCTGTAGCACAGTACTCTAGTTGATAAAGTTTTCCCCCCGGGGTCCATGGGCTAACAATTCTGAAACCACTATGCAGGTATTCCAGAATTAAACAAGTAAATGGGTGACAGGTGGTGAGAGGTAGGTTTCTCAATGTTGGAGAGGGAAGTTACAGACAAGCAAAATGAGAGAGTAGAATGTCACATAGATGAGAGTTGAAGACAAAGGTATGAATGCATCTGTAGCCTAATGTATGGTTGCCTATAGCAATATTTTTATGTGTAAGTATGTGCACTGGTTAGTATACATGTACATTTTTTCTTTGTCAGCTAAAAGGTTCTAGAAGCAACAGATATTCCAGTGACAATGAGTATATCCAGCACCCACATCTTGGTTTCTAATGCCATCTGCAATAAAAGTCAGCAGGCTCTTTGAAGGGAAGGACATACGTAAGGTGAACCTGGAGCATCTCCTATGGCCAAAAAGTAAGACAGCTGGGTAAGTTCTCCAGCAAACAAACAAAACACAATGTTGGGGGGCAAGCCAAAAATAGATAGGCTCCAACTGCAAAAACTTCCAATGCTCAAAGCTATTTCAAGCAATAAAATGAATAATGTAGTATTGGATCAGAACTCAAAAGTATAAAAGAAATATTCATGGGTCCACATTGATATAAAGACATGATTAAATAAGTAAATAAATGGGAAAGAACAGATAAATTTTCTGTGAAGAAAAATTCCAAATACATTTCTTTAGGTGCTCCTTCCTCAAGGAGGTAGAACATAACTTCCCACTTCTAAGTCCGGGCTGACTGTGGTCAACAATATGGAAAGGTCAAAAAAAAAAGAGTCACTTTGCAGTGGAGACCCAGCAAACACCACCTCGGCCAGGTGATCAAGGTGAACACCAACACTGGTAAGTCATGTTGATAGCCTGTACTCTTGACAAGATGTAATAAGGATGGCACTTTACCTCTGTGTTCTTGTCCCCCAAGACTCATAATCTCCTTCATCTTAAGAAAAATATCAGACAAATTCCAATTGAGGAACATTCTCCAAAATGCTTTACCTCTATCCCTCAAACTGTTGAGATTATAAAAAAAAAGAACAGTCTGAAGAACTGTCATAGCCAGAAGGAGACTAAGGAGACATGATAAGTGAATGTAATGTGGTGCCCTGGATGGGATCCCGGAACAGGAAAAGGATGTTAGGTAAAAACTAAGAAAATAAAGTATGAACTTGAGTCAATACTAAGGTGTCAACATTGGTCCATTGATTATGACAAATGCACCACACTTATAAAAGATGCTAATAATAAGGAAAACTGGGCCAGGGGTATAGAGGAGCCCTCTGTGCTATCTTTGTAATTTCTCTGTAGATCTGTAACTAATTCTAAAATAAGGAGGATATTTCAAAAAGATAAGGAATATACAAAATAATGGCACAGTTTTACCCATACAAGAAGGATATAAATACTACAATAAATATGTCATTTTACCTTGGGGGTAAAAGGCCTCTGGATTACAATTGCTTGACGCTAATGCTGGTGAGCATTGCGGGAACAGACACATATAGGGATCATTTAAGCTGATTTGGTAAAGGGCTGTTATAATGGAAATAACGCAAGATTTGAGGGGCCAGGAGACAGGAACCATATGGGTAACCACACCAAAGGAGGGATAGGGGAAGATAGCCTGAAAAAAGTGAGATCTGGGCCAGTGTTTGAAAATCAGAGGCGTTTGCTGAGTAGTGTTAAGTGACAACATTCAGAGGGGTAGAGCTTTTACTCATCCAGTTCCCTGTTTCTTCCCCACTCTCCAAACCCTCCTGATCTGAATCCTCCCGCTTGGTGCCATCTCTGATGTTAGTAGGCGCTCTCCTTTCCTCATTGCTGCTTGTCTCTTGACCCTGCTCATGCTCATCTACCTTGCATGGTGTTTGCTTCCCTGCTAGACAGAGAATGGTGTGAAGGCATGGTCTACATCTGATTCAGCAAACATCCCTCCTCTGCTGATGTGAAAGAAAAACTTATTCTGCTACTTTATAAACTGCAAAGGAGATATCACCTAACACTATTGCAATAGGGGTATTGCAACAGGGAAGACAGCTGGCTTAACTCTCAATATGGCAAGGACAAGGGTGAATTTCCAGCAGGCAAGCAGAATGAGGAGGTCAGTGGATGGACAATTACTAAGAGGGTAGGGAAATTCTTGCCAAATCCACTTAATAGGATTCTTGCTGAAGGCTGGTCGGATATCAAGGGTGTAGGATAAGGAATCTGATTAGTTATCAAAGGGTGGAAGATTCTTTCTAAACTAAGTAGGATGCTTGCTGAAACTGGACTTGACAAGGGTAGACAGAGAAGCCCAAGGTCAAGGCCTAGTCAAGAAGTGGGTTCCTCTGAGGAGTTTGGTCAAGGAGAGAGTGTGTCATCATTGGGCTTGGCAGAGCTCTCTTGGTTACAATGAAACCCAGTCACCCAACCCAGTCAATAGAAGGGTCATAGAACACAATTAGCACCCTCCTTATTTATTGGCCAGAGCTGAGGGCAGCAAAGTAGAGGCTCTGGCTTATCCAGCCCTTTCTCTCTGGGGCCTCACAGTCTTGTAGCTTGTATATCCTCTCCTCTCTGCCGGCCGTGCTCTTCTACTGCTCATGATTCCAGCTCCCCATATGTCCAGCTTAGCAAGATCCTGATCTGATCTTTGGTGGGTTTTTGTTTTGTTTTGTTTTAAATACAGAGTTTCACTTTGTCATCCTCTGTAGAGTATAGTGGTGTCACAACTCACAGCAACTTCCAGCTCTTGGGCTTAGGTAATTCTCTTGCCTCAGCCTCCCAAGTAGCTGGGACTACAGGTGCCCACAACAATGCCCAGCTATTTTTTGTTGCAGTTTGGCCAGGGCTGGGTTCAAACCCGCCACCCTGGGTATATGGGGCTGGCGCCCTACTCTCTGAGCCACAGGCACCACCCCTGATCTGATCTTTGTGATTCCTTTCCTCTTAATGCAAGTGTAATTGTCCCAGCCCAGCCCACAAACAAGCCAGTCTTGAGTCATGTGTTCATGCTCGGTCTTGTCAGCTGTGGTAGAGTTGGGGGTCACACAACTGCTCTTTGCAGAGCAAGTGTGCAGAGTGGTTAAGTCAGAGGGGGAAGCTGGGTGTGGGAGAAGAACTGGTTGAGCTGTCTGCTATATTCATGAACTTTAGCTTGGGAGAGGGACTGCCTTGTTCTTGGGGTTGACATTTGCTTCTCTGAGTCAGGAGTCTATGCTGGATCTCCTTTTCTGTCTTCTGCTTTTTTGTGTCTGAAATGCCTAAAGAATGTGAGTGGGGATAAAGCATGGAGAATTATGACTTTGACTCTTGGGCAATCTCTGATGTAATGCCACATGCTGGGAACATAAAGATCTGCCATCCCAGCTCTGGCACTTACTGCTGTGAAGACCCTGGCCCAGTTGCCTGCCCTCCCCAGTGGAACTGTATGACAACATATTGAATGAAATGACAAGGTCTGTTCTAGCTACCACCATACATCCTGTCCTCAACTGCTCAATGGTCAATAAACATTTATTCCATGTGTGATAACGAAGGCTCTCCTTCCAGCAGTTCATAGTCATGTAGAAAGAAGCAGAAGCAGGGACTAGCATTCACCAATTTCTTAGGCTATCCCCAGCATTCACTAGCACTGGGCTGGGTCTTGCTGGGACTGCACAATTGGGTTCCCCTAATCACAAGTCCTGTGGAACAGGCTGATAAGACCCTGTTCAGGCCCATCCATGAATACTAGCACCCAAAATGGCTTAAATTGACAGAATCAATGACCTAATCCCCATCCTAATATAGCAGACACAGCAGAAACCCTGGGCAATCATTTGAAGTTTGAGGGGTCATGGGATGGAGTGTGAACTCCTGGAACCCACAGTGAGCATGGATGCCTGTGATCATAAGCCAGAGCTGAGGCAGGGCCTGATGGCATCCCCAGAAGACCCTCCTAGCAATAGGAGGACCAGATTGTGATTTGGTGCCCCTCTTCCTCTCCCACGGATGGGGCTGCCATCAAGGGAGGAAGCCTGCCTGAGAATAGGGTTGGGAAAGGGAGTCCACATGAATGCAACTCCTCTCCACCCAGCTTGGGTCAGCAATGCTTTGGGAAGAAATAATTCTAATCTCCCAGCTCTTGGTGGCCCTGACTCCACTTTGATTCTGGAGGGTACCATAATGCACAGTCTTTTTGGTCCTGCAGGTAGATTAAGAACTGTTCTTAGAGTAGCTTTGGATGATCCTAATGTAGTGACTTCAAGATGTTACATCCTCTGAGCTGAGCATGGAGGGTTTGAACCAGCCCACGCCTACCAAATAATAATGACAACTACAACCAAAAAATAGCCGGATGTTGTGGTGGGCACCTGTAGATCCCAGCTATTTGGGAGGCTTGAGGCAAGAGAATCGCTTAAGCCCAAGAGTTTGAGGTTGTTGTGAGCACTCTACTGAGGGTGACATAGTGAGTCTCTGTCTCTAAATAAATAAATAAATATGAAATATTGAAGACTGTCTTTACTGTGGATAGGGGGAACTCTGCAGACATGATTAAGGTGTGAGCTGTGCTGAGCTGGGAGATGTACCACACAGCACCCTTTTTAAGGAAGGACCTATCAGGGATGCCTTATGTGCAGGACCACCTGGCCCAGGGGCCACAGGCACTCTGGGCCCACAGCTCACCTCTCTCTACCCACTCCTGCTTCCTGTCCTTCTTCCCAGTGGATCTGAGCCAGGTTCCCCCCCCCCCCCAGGGACCTGCCCACTAAACTTTTCTGAGACAGCTTCCCAGGGAACCCAACTGCGGCCATGAACTGATGATTCCCCTGGTGGGAAGATGGGAGAAGTAGGGGTGGGGCATGGGTGGGGGATAAAGGGCAAAGGGCAGGATGCTACAATCTGGTACAGTTGGGGCTACAAGAAAGAAAGGTTCCACCCTCCTTATGTCCAATAAACAGCAGGATCAGATACTGGCATTTCCATTTCTTTTTAATAATTCCCCAATGTTGCCATGGAATATCAGAAAAAGTTCTTAAGCTGACAGCCTTAAGCTAACTGTGCTTGTAGTATTTCTGGTCCATCTTTGGACTAGAAATTGAAGGTACAGCTCCCAGATAAGTCATTCAAAACTGGTCAGAAGTGGCAAGAGGAGATCAGAGTGGCAGCCGGAGCTGTTGATTGGGACAGCTGGCACCCCTGGTCCCTGGCCGGGGGCTGGTTTCCCACAGTCTTACCCAGGAGGGTCTCAGTCTAAGGAAGTGCTGAATTAAGGGGAGAAGCAATTTCTCTCAAGACTGAGATTTAGAGACCTTTGAGTAACCTGGAACTTGGAATCCATTTGGGGACTGGCCTACAGGGAGGAGGCTGAGGGAGGTGAGAAGAAACCAACAGCTGCCTTCAGGGCATGTGGAGGAGGGGGACTTACATGCCCTGCAGCAGGGGAGAGGCCAAGTCCACTTGGGCACAGGGTGGGGGCAGGAGGGCCTCTGTGTGGTAAGACCGAGGCTGGCTGTGCTGGGAAGCATTCTATCCCCAGGAAAGGCCTCTGCCCTGTAGGAAAGGGCAGAGATGAGCTGTGGTTCCTTTAGGCTGTGGGCCCAGGAGTGGGGCCCAGAGCTCAGGCCTCCTGGCTCCCCACCCACCTGTGTGGTACATCTTCCCTTAACTCCAGAAGCCTGGACAGCCTCTCAGACATGCTCAGGATAAAGGAGCTTGCTGAATGCCAAGTGTCTTTGATGAAACAAAATCAAGAATTTTTCAAGCATGTGGTCAAAGCCTCACATCCCTGAGCAGAGTGAAAATGATGCCCCCATTTCTGAGATGGGAGCACTGAGGTGCAGAGACACAAGTGAGGTGCCCAGGAACACGCACAGCAAGTAGCAGAGCTACTTGAGCCCACCCCACCCCCACCCCAGTCTGTCCAATCTAAAGTCCCTGCTTGCTTTATTTCCGCCCCAGTCTCCCTTTAAGGCTGTGAGCAAAGCCTGAGCCCTTGTGCCAAATGCAGCTGCTGCCTGTGAGTGATGGCTCCAGCCCAGCCTTAATAGACATTTTCTTATTCTGTGACTGCTCCCTCCCCAGGGAGCAGTGGGGCCATTAGGGCTCTCATTGCAGCAGTTACAAGATGAAGGGGCCCAGCCAGGAGCTGTGGAGGAGCAGGAGGGAAAGCCTGAAACAAAAAGAGTAGGTCAGCACAGGGGCGCAGTGGCAAGGAGGGATTTGGGTGGGGTTGCGGGGAAAACTCCTCAGGAGCCAGAGAGGGTGGAATTGCTGAGCACCTGCACCTGTTTTCAGGGCACATGGAGCAAGGGCCATCCTGTACTGTCTCTTCAGTTTTTAGCATCATAACCACACACTGAGGCCCACATAATGATCCTTTTGGAGATGAGTAATCTGAGGCTCAGAGAGGTTGAGTAACCTATCCGAGGCCACACTGTCTGCCTGGAATAAGAACATTTGCTCTCTTGTTCCCAGGGGCTGAAAGCCAGGCCTTTGGCCTCTTGGTCCGTACCAGGAAGCAGGCAGGGAAGTTAGGAAGGCCCATCAGTGGGCCCTGCTCTCTTAAGCATGGGGGGAGATCTGCATTTTGACCTGGGGGCTGAGACACATTCAGTTTGTCAAGAAGCCCTGTGATTACAGAGGTAATGGTGCCCTGTGTCCAGGATCCAATAGCAGGAACCCTGGAGGGGAAGGGGCTGAATGAGGGGATTCAAGGAACCAACATCACCTGGACCTCCAGTGCCATGGGCTCTATGGCCCTCACCAACTGAACCTCAGGTTTGTCACGACAGAACTCAGCTGTGTCTCCAGCTGGTATGGTACCAGAGCTGCTCTAACCACTGCTGACGGCCTCAGCTGGCATGGTCTTCTGCACAGAGGAGACTTGCCAGGTATGTTTGACAAATGACTGAACAATGCTCAGATGACGCCTTATTGATCCATGAGCTGCTGGGGCAGGGAACGGAGTCCTTTGCAGAAGTGCCTCCACAGCTGGCCTCACAGCCAGGTGCTCAGTAATAATGTCAGGTGGCTCACGTGGCTTTCTGGGCTGATGGATGGCTGCCTGGGATCTCTGCCGAAACATGTGGCTTTGGTTTTGCTGACACTTACCTTCACTAGTGACAAGGTGGTCTGGACTGGCCATCTGCTTCCATGAAGCTGGGGCTGGACTCACAAAGACCAGATGGCCATAGGCCCGGGCTGTTCCTGATCACAGAACTGGGTCTCCCAGGTCAAGTCAGTGGGAGTGGATAAACAGAAGCTTGGCTCTCAGGCCTGGCCCTGGGACTCCCTCAAGTGGGGCAGGAAGGAGGAACCAGCCACATCTCCACTGAGCATGGGGAGGGGCCACAGGGCTAGGGAGAGAGGGCAGAGCCTGTTTCACTTTCTCTTCTGAAGTGTCCACAGGTATAAGAGCCCATCTAATCAGCCATTCTGCCTGATGGGGCCAAACCAGGGCTAGACACTTTCCCCGACTCGTCCAAGAAAGCTGAAGTGGTGGAATTATTTTCCTTTAATGGACCAAGAAGGGGATATTAGTTTCCTGTGGCTGCTGCAACCAATCACCATAAACTGGATGGCTTAAAACAACAGGTTTATCTTTTCACATTTCAGAAGCCCTGGGTCCAAAGCCAAAGTGCTGACAAGGCCATACTCCCTCCAGAGGCTCTAGGGGAGAATCCATTCTTTGCTTCTCCCAATTTCTGGTGGCTACTGAAAATCCTTGGCTTGAGCTAGTGTCATTCAAATCTCTGCCTCCCTCTTCTCATCGCCTTCTCAGGCATTCGTGCACGAGTGTGTGTGTACATGTGTGCATATACACGTACTTTTAAGAGGCTGAGTCCAGTGCGGAAGTCCTGTCAGTGCATGCTCCATGACCACTGTTGGAGTTATTCCATGAAACCAATCACCACAAAGCTATGCGAAGCACCTTCTGTAGTCAGAATGCATGTGTCCGGTAGGTGGCACGTGGTAGTAAGGGGTGAATTCTGTCTGGAGGATCAGGGCAGGCTGTCAGCTAGAGGGCTTTTGAGCTGAATCTTGGAGGAAGAAGGGGAATCCTGGAGAAGGGTATTGATCAATGAAAGGTCAGAGGTTCTACACAGCTGGAGGGCAGGCTGGCTGGGTGAGAGGACACATTGAGAGGGAGGGAGGCATGGTGGGGGAGCAGAGGGCATTCATAGACTCTCCCTCTCCTGTTAAGTAAAGCCCCCTGGGTTGGAGCTGTGGCACAAGTGTGCCTTCTGATACATTAAGCAGGGGAGAGGCCACATCTGTTTGGGCACAGGGCAGGGGGCTGGAGGGCCTCTGGATGGTGAGACCAAGGCTGGCTGTGCTACAAAGTGTGTATCCTTCTGCTGTCCTCCTGATGCATCCTTCTGCTCTCAAACATGACTTCCTCAGAAAGACCTTTTCCTGACTACCCAGACTCCAGCATACCCACCGTGGTACATCCATGCTCACGACATGCCATACTTGTCTTTCTCAGCATTTATCCCATTTATAATGCACACAGGAGAGGCAGCCTAGCTAAATGCAAAGGAGCAGCACTCTGGAGCAAGACTGCTGGTGCACACCTAACCCCACAACTTACCAGTTGGGTGATATGCTGGGCTGCATTATTCTCCCAGTTCCTCACCCTTCCCTGATAGCCCTGACCATGCCTTTTGTGGGGAGTGCTTCCTATCTACCCCTGGGTTTGGCCACCTGATTTGTTTTAACCAATGGAATTACATGGAAAGTGGCAGGGTACTAGCTCAGAAACTGGTGCTTGCTCTCATGCCCATATGCCATATCCATGAGAGCCTGGACTGAACTGCTGGTCACAGAAAAGGAGGAAAGGCAGATGGAATAGAGTTAGCCCCCACTGGTCATGGCTACATGGATGAGAACAGCAGAACCACCTAGCTGAGCCCATTCTGAATCAGAGCTAACACCCAGCCAAACACTCGTGAGAACCACAAATGGTTGTTTTAAGCTGTTGACTTCTGGGGATGGTTTATTATGTAGCTATAGCTAACTGATACAGGTGACATAGGAAAAATTATTTAATCTGTCTGTGCCTCATTTCCTTATTTATAAAATGGGGAATTAATAGTACCTGCCTTATGTAATTTTTATGAGAATCAGATGAGTTAACATTTGTAAAGTGCTTAAAAAAGTGCCAAAAGCAAGGCAAGTGCTATGTATTTGTTTCATTAAAATAAGCATCTTTATGTATGAGTAAAGCTTTTCTCCCCTACATATGACTTCATGAGCCAGGGTCAACACCTGTTTACTCGTAATGTCCCCAGTGGCCAGTACAATGCTTAGCCCATAAGAGGCATTCAATAAACACCTATTGAACTGATAGTGGATTTTCCTATCCTTAGCATATATGTGAATTATAAGGTCAAATATGACACTTTCTTTTTTATAATCTGCCATTTAATAAGCACTTACCAAATACCAGGCATTGGGTAAAACAACATATATACATTTGAAGTAGGTAGAATTATTTTCTTTATTGTGGAGACAAGGAAACTAAGGCTCAAGGAGGTTGAGTCATTTGCCTCAAGTCACACAGCTGGGAAGTAGCAGAACTGAGATTTGACTACAAGTCTGAAGCTTGAGTTCCCATGTTCTTTCCTCCACCTCAGCATGTCTCACTGTTTATAGATAGTAAATCAGAGATTATGGAGGATAATGAGAAAGGTTGTAGGTAGTAAGAAAGAGGTCAAGTCCTGAAATTGCAGGCTTGGCCTGCAACAAGAAGTGGGCCCTCAGAAAGGAATCTTTAATTAGGTGAATTCAGCTCCCTCTCATAGGAGTGTCTGGCTGACGGTGCTCTCACTGCAGGAGAAAGCCCAGCGTCAGCATGTTCTCCAGGGGCGCAGGTTGGCCTCTCCCCCAGTCGCCAGCTCGCACTTTTTGAAGGTAGTTTATTGGAGTTTTCTCCCCCAGGGCCACTTCCTGAGCAGAACAGGAAGGCCATAGTGAGATGCTTATGTGGAGGTTTTCTTCCTTGGGCAGACGTTGGAAGGGATGGGAAGCCTATCTGAGTAAGCAGGTCTGGGAGGCCTGGGACTCCCAGGACCCAGGTGCGGCCAAGAGAGGCCACAGTTCCTCTTCCTCACAAACCCTCCGTGGTGTGGTAGTTTTGTGGCTTCCCTGCCTCCTGCAGCAGCCATCTCCCATGCACTGTGTGCTTCATGCTCTCCCCTGGGGCCCTTGATGGGAGGGAGAGCAGAGGACATGGATCACAGCACCAAGAGCCATGGGTCTAGCAGTCTGGTGTCAGGTGTGCAGCTGTTCAGACCATGGACAATTATTCAATGTCTCCGGGTCTCAGTTTCCCCATGTGGAAATTAAGAACTCTAACTGCTCTGGGAGCCACAGTTAATCACCCTAAGGAATAAAAATATCTATTCATTTATTCAATATATTCTGCATCCCAGGTCCAGGGCAATATGCTTTATACATATGATCTTATCCAATTCTTATAAAAACCCCATGAGAGATTGTAGGATTGATTCACTCATTGTTTTAAAAGTGAGGAAACTGTATCTCAGTAAAATTTTATGAAAGTCACTTAGAGTTGCAGCTAGTTAGACTTTCAGGCATACACTCATCATTCATTTCCACCTTCCTGCTTCCTAATAGAATCACAATATTTTCTATGTAACCCTCTTTTCCCACAGGGGAAGGTGGTCATACCCTTGGATCACCTCCAACAAGAAACACATGGCATTCGAGGGCAATGCCATTGGTCTGTGGGTAGGTATGTGGCTTGTGTAGGGTGAGGTTCTTCTGAACTGAGCACATGACCTTGGTTTCTGCTGGCAGCTGGCTAGTGAGCATGAGGCAAGCCACCCTTAGGACCAGCAGTATTGAGCAGAAAAAAAGGAAGAGGCAGAGTCTCTCATGACATTATTCAACCATTGAGCAATCTCCTGAAACCTGCCCTTTCTTTAGATTTCCTGAGTAGTCAGATAATCAATACCCTTATTTTTTATCCAGTTTGAAGCCATTCAAATCATCCTGAACTGATGTCATTACAGTCAATAAACAGCATATGAGATAAACCTTGGTCAGTCCAGCTCTAAACCCATGCTCTTTCCAATCAGTACCTAAGCAATAAAGATTTCTTATCTGTTTTAGTTAATAATTTAAAAGGCATTTATTAAATGACTCCTAAGTACATAAATATTTTACACACAGGATTTCATTTTATTCTCAACATAGTCTCAGAAGGAAGATTGAATTAATACAATTTTTCCCCCAGAGGAAAAAAGACTCAGAGGTTAAGTGACAAAAGTAACGGTCACACAGCTATTAAGTGGGAGAGTCTTCAAACTTAGGTCTCTCTGAGTCCAGAGCCCACCTGTTTCCAAATCTGCAAACTGCGTCCACCAAGCTTTATCCCTACCAAGAGCATCAGAGTGCCATATTACTAGACCAATTTCAATCCTAGTTTTAACTTTCTCCACATACACCCTAGGAAGTTTCTCTTAATACTCTGCCTAGGCCCAGGTACAAGGCCTTTGTCTTTTATCCTCAGATCAAGTGGATCAAGTGTGAAAGACCATCTGGGAATTAAGAGAGGGAGCAGTATTACTTCTCCATTCCATAGAAAGGAAGGCAGTTCTACTAACTGCCAGTTCCTTCCCCAGTGGAAGCACAGAGGTGGATTCTGCTCATCTCTTACGTCCAATTTATTTCTTCCCTGGGAGATTATATTCATCCACACAAATTCATTGTGCACCTACTATGTGCCAGGTTCAGTTCTCAGTGCTGATAATAGACCAATGAAGAACACAAGGTTCCAAATAGCAGAGACTGTTTCTTCTATCAAGAGTGTGGGTTGGAACCTGGCATTTTGGAGGCCACCCAAGGCTTATTTAGGGGGTTATTGCTCACACATCAGCCCATTTTTTTTTTCTCTCTCTCATCATGCCATTTCCTAAGAGGGCATCTCAAAGACCAACAGGGACTGGAAAACTTCTATATATTTTTGGAGATTTGTTGGAAAATTTAAAAATTCTATGATATAAATGTTTTAACACAATTACTAAGAAAAAGATACGAAGGTCATGTTAATCAGTTGGATGAAAGTATTTCAAGTTGTACATAGAAACAGTACACTGTACCCCATGATAGTATTAATGTTCACTGCTATGATCTAATAAAAAAACTACAAAAAAATAAAAATAAAAATTCTATGATATAATTACCAAACTTATGCTGTTTCTCAAATGTATACACTTACTAAGCTACTTTAAATGTGAAAAATACAGTGGTATACACTTACATTATTCATAAAATAAGTGTGCAAGGTATTAAAAGTATATTTATTCATTGTCTATATTCATAGTGCCAGTTTAAAGTTGCATTGTCATTAGGAGTACTGGCACATGAATAGAAAATCAATGTTACAAACAGGTCAAAATACATATAGGCATTTAGTATATGATCTTTGCAGAGCTATTTCAGAGTGAATGTTTATCATTTTGATAAAATTTAATTTTTTAGTTTTTCCTTTTATGACTTATGGATTTCATATCAATTCAAAGAACTCTTTCCCCAGGCCTAGATTTTGGATTTGTTCTCCTGTTTTCTTTAACTTTATAACTTTACATTTTATATTTAAGTCCATTACCCATCTTAAGTTAATTTTTAAATAAGGTGCAAGACGGGTCAAGAATGTCCAATTGCTCCAGCAATATTTATTTTGAAAGCTCTCTTTCCTCCATTGAATGCTTTTGCACCTTGCCAAGAATCAGTTGGGAATATTTGTGTAGACTATTTCTGGGCTCTTTATTCTATTCAAGTGTCTATCCCTCTGCCAACAACACAAAATCTTGATTACTGCACTTATGTGACAAGTCTTCAAATTGGATAAATTCTTTTTCAAAATTGTTTTAGCTATTTTAGTTCCTTTATTTTTCCACATAAATTCTGGAATAATCTTGCCTTGGTTACAAAAAATATTTCTGGGATTTGATAGAAATTTCATTAAACCTGCATTTCATTTTAGAGAGAATTGACATCTTTATAATATTGAGTCATTCGATTCATGAACATAGTATGCCTCTCCATTTATTTAGATCTTCTTTAATTTCTTTAATCAGTATATTGTAATTTTCAGCACAAAAGTCTTGTATATGTTTAAGGTATGAAAATATATCTTTAAACCTTTTACTTTCCATCCTTTTACTTTCAACTTGCCTCGATCACTGTATTTGAAATGAGTTTCTTACAGACAGCATATAGTTGGGTCACATTTATTAATCTCCATTTTCAGTTGAGGTATTCAGGCCATTTATATTTAGTGTAGTTATTTATACATTAGGGCTTTAGCCTGCCATTTTTGTTTTCTGTTTGCACATTTTGTCTTCTTTTTCCTTACTTCTTGTGGATTATTTTGTTGTTTTTTGAATTTCAAAAAATTTAGATTTTTGACTTATTTATAATGTCTTACTGTACCTCTTTGTACAGCTTTTTAAAGTGATTTCTCAAGAAACATCTACATAATGCAATGTACTGGTATTATTATTTTAAAAGTTTGAGTGAAGTATAGATACCACATTTCCTTTATGTTCTTTTATTCTCCCTTATTTTTAAGATAATTCATTCTCTCGCTCTCTTTCTCTCTTGACAGTCTCATTCTTCTGCCCTGGGTAGAGTGCCATGGCATCACTGTATCTCACAGCAACCTCAAACTCCCGGGATCAAGTGATCCTCTTGCCTCAGCCTCCTGAGTAGCTAAGACTACAGGTATCAGCCACAATGCCATGCTAGTTTTTCTATTTTTAGTAGTTTTTCACTCTTGCTGAGGCTTGTATCCAAATCCTGAGCTCAAGCAATCCACTTGCCTAAGCAATCCACTTGCCTGAGCCACCCAAAGTGCTAGGATTATAGGTGTGAGCCACTGCACCTGGCCTAATATAATTCTTTTAAATATTTCTTCTACATAAACTTAGAACCACATCAGATGGTGCTGTGATTTTAGTTTCAAACAGCAAATACAATTTAGAAAACCAAAGAAGAGAAAGAAAGCCTATTGTATTTACTTATATTGTTGTGTACCATATTCTTTCTTCCTTTCAGATCTCCCAAGATCCCAACTTTTATTGTTTAGAGAAATTTCTTTAGCCATTATTTAGGACATGTCTGCTGATAACAAATTTTATTAGTTTTTCTTCATCTCAAAATATCTTCATTTTCCCCTTTATTCCTGAGGATACTTTTACTGGAGTAGAATTCTGCATTGGCAATTCTTTGCTCTCAGCACTTAAAAATAGGTGCCACTTCCTTCTAGCCTCTATAATTTCTACTGAGAAATCCACCATCCATCATTCTCATTGTTTTTCCCTTGTTGGTGAGATATTATTTTCCTCTGACTACTTTTAAGATTTTTGCCATGTTTTCAGTTTTTATGATATGTCTTGGCATTATTTTGTTTGTATTTATCCTATTTCAGATTTTCTTAGCATTTTAAATTTGTAGGTTTGCATGTCTTGCCAAATTTGGAAGTTTTCAACTATTATTTCTATGACAATTTTTCTGCCCAATTCTCTCCCTTTTCTTTTGTTGAGACCCCAATAATATAAATGTTAGATCCTGTGTTTTAGTTCCACTGGTCCCTGAGGCTTTGTGTTTTTATAGTCTTTTCTTTTTTTATGTTGTTCAGATAGGGTAATTCCTATCATTCTGTCTTCCAGTTCATTGGTTCTTTCCTGTCCTCTCTATTCTGCTGCTTAGCCCATCCACTGAGCTTCTAATTTGGGTTATTGTATTTTTTTTTTTTTTGGCCAGAGCTAGGTTTGAAACCACCTCTAGCATATGGGGCAGGTGCCCTCCCCTTTTGAGCCACAGGCACTGCCCTGGGTTATTGTATTTTTAATTATAAATTTATCATTTGATTCTTCTTTATATTTTTAATCTTTTGCCTTGTCTTTCTACTTTCATTTGTTTGAAGCCTCATTATCATTAATTATTAAAGCATTTATATCATGATGTTTTATTTATTTATTTACTTATTTACTTGAGATAGAATCTCACTTTGTCACTCTTAGTAGAGTGCCAATGCATCACAGCTCACAGCAACCTCCAACTCCTGGGCTTAGGTGATTCTCTTGCCTCAGCCTTCAGAGTAGCTGGGATTACAGGCACCCGCCATGACGCCTGGCTATTTTTTGTTGCAGTTTGGCAGGGACCAGGTTTGAACCAATCATCCTTGCTATATAGGGCTGGTGCCCTAACCACTGATCCACAGGCACTTCCCTTATCATAATGTTTTTTGTTTTTTTTTGTTTTTTTTTTTTGAGACAGAGCCTCAAGCTGTCCCCCTGGGTCGAGTGCCGTAGCATTACAGCTCACAGCAACCTCCAACTCCTGGGCTCAAGAGAGTCTCTTGCCTCCGCCTCCCAAGTAGCTGGGACCACAGGCACCCGCCACAATGCCCAGCTATTTTTTGGTTGCAGCCGTCATTGTTGTTTGGCGGGTCCGGGCTGGGGATTCGAACCTGCCACCTTAGGTGTGCCTTAGCCAGTTGAGCTATGGGCGCCGAGCCTGTATTTTTTATTTTAAATTAATATGAGGGTATACATTTGTAGGTTACATTGTTCTCACTTCCAAAGCCAAGTTCAAGCTGTAGTTGAGCCCTTCACCCAGGGGGTGTGCTGAGCACCCTGACATTGTGTGTACTAGGTGAGATTCTGCCAAAGAAAAATCCTTTTTTATTTTTGAGTTTCAATTTGTTACCCATGAGTAACATGGTGTCATAACTCACAGCAACCTCAAACTCTTGGGCTCAAGTGATCCTCTTGCCTCAGCCTCCCAAGTAGCTGGGACTCTAGACACCTGCCACAGTGCCCAGCTATTTTTTTATAGACGGGGTCTGGCTATGGCTCAGGCTGGTCTTGAACTCGTTAGCTCAGGCAATCCACCTGCCTCGGCCTCCCAGAGTGGTAGGAGTGCAGGTGTGAGCCTCCTTACCCAGCCAAAGAAAAATTCTTTAATCATGCATGAGGATACCCAGGGAGAAATAAATGTAGCAAACCTTGAAAATAGATGCAGTTTGCTTTGCCAGGTCCCAAGGTCACAGTCCCAGGTGGGACTCAGGTAGCAAAACCAGCCTTGTTTTGAGACTTCCTTTTCCAGGTATCAGTTTGAAAATGTCATATTTCACATTCATTATCTAGGAGTGGTGCCCAGATATTAAACCCTGTGATGTCCTGACCAAGAAAAACAAGACTGACTTTCACATCTACCTAGGTCCACACTCTTGGTTCCAATGTCCTTTTTAAGGGTCAAGCTTCCTTCCCAAAGCAACTGATTCCCAGGAATCACAGCATCTTTCCAGGGAGACTCTGCCTACAATGGGGGGTGCAATCTGACCCCTGCAGCCTCAATAGTAATACTGTAGTGAAATGTGACATCATTCTGTTTTCATGCTCGGGTATATCCAGATACAGTAAAGAGGAGTTTCCAAAAAGAAGTTCTCACCCATGGGCTGTTGGTTTTGGTTATTTTATGAATCTTCTGTTTGTCAGAATTCTAACTTCAACTTGGAGACAAATTACAAGTAGCCACATAGAGAGAAAGGAAAGAGAAAGAAGAGAGAGAAGGTAAGGAGAAGTAGGCAAAGACTTTAAGAAAGTAAAACAAGGCCAGGCTTGGTGGCTCCCACCTGTAAGCCTAGCAGCCCTCTGGGAGGCTGAGGCAGGTGGATTGCTTGAGTTCAGAAGTTCCAGACCAGACTGAGCAAAAGCAAGACCCATCAGTACTAAAAATAGAAAAGTTAGCCTCCCTGCTACATGGGAGGCTGAGAGGCGGGAGGCTCACTTGAGGTCAGGAGTTCAATACCAGCATGAATAAGAGCAAGACCCCATGTCTACAAAAAAATAGAAAAATTAGCCAGATGTGGTGACACACACCTGTAGTCCTTGCTACTTGGGAGGCTGAGGCAGAAGGATGGCTTGAGCCCCGGAGTTAGAAGTTGCTCTGAGCTATGATCACGGCCCCAGTACTCTATCTGAAGCAGGCCAAATCTCCGGATCCAGTGTACCAAATCGCCAATTCTGGCTGGCACTGGAGATTGTCTCCAAAAAAAAAAAAAAAAAAGGTAAAACAAAGGTGGGGGGACCCAGGTAGGGAAATAATGTGGTTGGGTAGGAAATAATGTTCTAGGGACAACAAGGGCAGAAAAGAAAGTAAAATGCACACCAGATACTTTAATCTTGCTACACATTCAAGCAACAGAGCAGCGCAGGCAACAGCTCTGTTCTGGTTTAACGGGATCAGGAGCCTCTCCCCTGGGATGAGATGCTAAATCCCTTGACTTCTTTCCGAAAGGCCTTAATGAGCCAGCTCAAGACTGGCGGTTGTATCCCGATTAGTCAATGGCAGAATAAGGAAACTTCCAGACAGTGAATAAACAGAAACCTTCCAACATACTTAGCGTTGGAGTGCGTGATATACTACAGCAGGGTTTTCGGTAGTGGGTTTCCTTCCTGAAGATGTTTTCTTAGGCTAACACGGCAGCAACCCCGCCCTCTCCCACGCGCCTGCGCAGTTGGCTCCACCGGCCACCCCACCTCCAGCTCGGCCACTTTGTTTCTTGTCCCCTTCACTCGTTCCAGGGGATATTTCCTCTGATGCTTCTTAACAGAGTAAAGCAGATAAATGCGATTACGTTCCACTTCCACCGGGTTCCTAGACGGAGCACAGCGCTGGAGCTGCAATTGTCGTGACGAGGTAAAATAGCCTCAAAGTTCATTGAATGTGGTGTATTAGCTCCCTCTTGCTCTGCCAGTATGGCAAAGTATGTCACCAAATGCCCATTTCCCCAAAGGTTTGGGTTTTGTCTTGGCCTCTGCCCGCGCCTCTGACACTGCGGGCGACTTCCCTTTAATTCCCTGGTGACGGCTTTTTGCACCTGCCTTGCTTCTCAAGTGTTTTAGGGAAAGGATTGATCTTGCCTTCAAACACTGCTTGGAGGCATCTCTGTTTTTGCTGATCGGTGCCCTAAGACGCCTAAGACAGAGATGCAAACCCTTCCCCTTGGTTTTGGGGGATGTGGAGTTGGGCGGGGAGTCTAAGTGGCAGCCGGTCCAACTGGAGATTTGGCTCCCTGGACCCAGAGATTTGGCCTGTGTCCTGAGGGGCCTGCGGTGGAGACTGTGGCCGACCTCCGTCCTGGTTCAGGTGCTGTTCTGTTTCTCAGGAGGGGCTTACACAAGAACTTAGTGTAAGGTGACTAGACGTCCAGCTTTTGGCGGGACAGTCCCAATTTTTAACAATTTGTCTCGCGTCGTTTTAAAAAAGTCCCGATTTTTGGAAAGAATGTACACAGGGAACTGCGGGAGAATGGGAAGGGAATGTACGGCTGCTGAAAAGGTTAATGTAACTCTATTTGGGAATGAAGAGGTTAATGTAACTTCATTTGGAAATGAAAAGGCTAATGTAAACTCCCTACTCCCCTCCTGGGCAAGGTCCTCCAGGTGGAATCCCTATGGTATGAGAAGGATACTGGCTCCCTCCCTCGCTTCTAGGCAAGGACAATTAGCTCAGAAGGAGCCAAACTGTCTGGAACAAACAAGTAGCCCCACCCTCTAGAGGGTCCCTAACCATAAATAGCTCAGCCAATAGCCTCCCCTCCCCATCAATGGTGTCCCGCTTTACCAATGTTAAAATCTGGTCACCTTAACTTAGTGCCAGCACAGAACCAGCCAGTGCGTTTTGTTAAATCTCAGCAGGTGTTGTGTGGAGCTGCCACACCCAGTTGCTTGGTGTCATTCAGCCTCAGAAGGGAGGAAGGAGCAGATTCCAAGGAATTTGTTGTCAGACTACAGCAGGGAGGGAGAGGGGAATGGAGTCAAACTTCAGAGGGGGCAACAGATGAGAGGATGGAGAGAGATCCACTGGGGGAGAGCCGGTGAGCAGACAGGATCCCAAGGCAGAGCCCTCAGGATGTGCGTTTATCTACCCTGGACATCCTCAGAAGGAAGATCTGGAGGAATGAGAAGTCTTAAGGCCACTTCTTGACTTTTTCTTAAAGTAATATGTATCTTTTTAAAAAATAATTATTTTAACCAATTTTGAGAATACAATTCAGTGGCATTCATTACATTGACAATGGCCAAGTGGTGCCTCACCCTCCCAGCCCTCTGGGAGGCCATGACAGTGGATTGCTTAAGCTCAGGAGTTTGAGAACAGCCTGAGCAAGTGCGAGATCTCATCTGCACTAAAAATATATTAAAAAATAGCTGAGCTTTGTGATGGGCGCCTGTAGTCCCAGCCACCAGGGAGGCTAAGATAGGAGAATCATTTGAGCCCAAGAGATTGAGGTTGCTGTGAGCTATGATGATGCCATTGAACTCTACCCAGGGCAACAGAGTGAGACTCTGTCTCATAAAAAAAAAAAAAAAATTACATTCACATGTTGTGCAACCATCGCCATGATCTATTTCCATAACTTTTTCATTACCCTAAACAGAAACTCAAGAGATCATTAAGCACTAATTCCCCATTTCTCCTTCCCCAGCTCCTGGTAACCACTCATCTACTTTCTGTCTCTATGAATTTGCTTATTCTAGGTAGTTCAACTAGGTGGAGCCACGAAACATCTGTCCTTTTGTGTTTGGGTTATGCCACTTAGCCCAGTGTTTGCAAGGTTCATCCTTATGGTGAAACGTATCAGAACTTCATTCCTTCTTGTGCCTGAATAATATTTGGCATCTCTTTTTTTTAATCACTGGATTTCTCTTTGGGCACCTTTGTAAAATGTCAGACTACTTGATGAGTTGCATGAAGCCATAAATGTAAGGGGAGCCTTTGTCTTAAAAGAAAAAGACCTTGGAGATGGTGGAGATGCAGAGCCCGCAGAAGCTCAGGCTGGCACAGGAAAGTGTTGCTGCCTTCACAGATCCATTCCTTCTTTCCAAGGAGGTCTCTGCTCCCTGAAGAACTGACCACATTTGACCTTTTCAGTTTGGCTGAACTTGGAAGAATGGCCTGGCAGGGGGTTAACTGTATGGACAAAGATGATTCAGTATTAATTTTAATCTTTGCCTATAACTTAAAGGAAAAGAATTTTTCCTAGTTTGTGGTTATTTACAGCACTGTAAATCGTGGCAAATGCCATGAAGTGCCAATAAATTTCTTTTTTTTTGAAAATCAGTCTTAAATAGCTAAACTCTCAACAGCAGCTCATAAAGTGAGGCTTGGCAGTTGTTAGGTAGTTATGGTTAAATTGACAGTCCTTTGGGGAATTAAGATATCCAAAAAGCAGGGGTAGTTAGGACTATAGTGATAAATGGTTGGGCTTGTTGGTTGAAGAGATTTTATAGCAAGTGTTTAAGCTTAACCGCCTGTGAGAAAATGAACAGGAAATCAAGGTTATCACTTCTTCATAGCTACCCCATTCATTACTGACCTCAGAGGGTCTTGTGTCCAACTAGGAAAGGCAAGACTGAGGCTATGTGAGGGAAGAAATCATTTCTAGGTAACAGGATACTGTCAGGCAAAACAATTTCAAAAGAGGAAAGACAGAAAGTTGTGAGAGAGTTGCACAAATCTTATAAAAGTACCAAAAAGAAAATAAAAAAACAAAGAGAAGGAGAGAGAAATGTCAGAACGGGATTTTTTAAAACACCACAATAAAGGAAAAAATAATAAGAATGTAATTCTGCTTGAGACTCAGTGGAAGATTGAAGTGCAAAGCTATATTTACTCTATTCCCTTTGTTAGAGCCTCCCACAAGAACCAACAACCAAAACAAACAAACAAACAAAAAAACCCCCAAAAAACCAGAGGGCAGAAATTCCGTATTTGATGAAACTTGGCATGGAATTAACCACAACATGTTAAGAATATCTGTCATACACAGCAGAATGCTGACCAACTTCAGAGATAATGTAAGAGCTGATGCATACCTCTCTACATCTCCAGAAGGGTGCACAGATTGCTCTAAAGTGAAACAAAATCCTAAAATATCCAACTAATAATCCCTTACTTAGTAAGGCAAGAACCTGAGTCATGAGCAGACCACAGGAAAGGCGATAAGTCCCAAAGGGAGTTTAGTTTCATAACATAGAACTAGAAAGGAAAGTGGGGCTGAAAGATTTATTTTCTTGGACCAAGTAACAGACTGGAAGTGAGAAACTGGCCTGAAGAAAGAGAGAAAATGATAATCTGGTTTGTAATTGCTGACCTGAGTCAGCTGAACAAAGAAACCTGAGGGCTACCATGCCCATATTTCTTACCAAATCTCTGAGTCTACATGGTGAGGTCTGAACATTCATCTCAAAGAGGAGAAAAGTGAACATAAGATGGAAAAAAAAAGGAAGAACTTGCATAAAAAGCAGTTTTCCAAGAAAATAAGAAAACTTCCGAGAAATATTATTCTATACAGGCAGTCTCTGAGTTGGAAACATTTGACTTACATATAGCTCACACTTACGAATGGAGACTCTTACAGTAAGTCCCTGGGTTACAAACAATGGATGGATGGACCATTTGCACTTAACAAATGGAGGCATGACAATTAATGGATTTAATGTACCTCTTCCAACTTACATACAAACTCAACTTAAGAACAAACCTACAGACCCTATCTCTTTCATAACCCAGGGACTGCCTATACTCTCAAAAAAGTTATAGAGGAAGTTGATTCTGAAAAGCAAGTTCAAAGAGAAGACATGATATAACTAGAGAGGAGAGAATAATGAATGTGAGCCTCCTGAGCACAGTAAAGGAATGGAAGGTAGTTTTTGAAAATAATACCCAATGAAAACCCAGAGACATGAAACTAACATTTAGAAAACTTGACACCACTAAAAACAAGTATAAGAGACTGATACCAGAGATTCAACTAGAATTCTACTATACTCTTTTAAATTCACATTACTGAATGCTCTGCACTTCAGGGATTACCTGGCATATTCAGGTATATGACAAGTAGTATATGAGTAAATGAATAAGGCAAAATCAGTAATTTTCAGAAAGAGGACATAAAAAGGAAAATTAGGCAATAATTTAGATATAAACGTTTTTTCCTGAAATAGATCACAATTTGAAGATCCAAAAGATACAAAATGCTCCAGAATTACCCACAGACACATCCTGGTTAAGTTACTGTACTTTAGGTATGTGTGTATTTAGGCAAACAGAAAAAAACCCAACAGATAATGTGGCAAGAGGAATACAAGGCTGGCATCAGAGTTGCCCACAGAAATATTCAATGAGCAGTGAAGCAACAATCAAAGCTCTGAGGGCCAAGTAAGAGCTCAGGCTTTTATACCCAGCTAAACTATCAGGAATGTGTAAGTGAACTGCAGACAGTTTCAACCTGAGGGAATACAGTATTCACAAGATCAACTTGAAAAAAAATGATAAAATCATTCTTTGCAAAAGATACATCAAGGAGAAGTAGTACATAAAAGATACAGCAAGGAGAAGTAGTACATAAAAGGATGTATAGTAAGCATTAAACCTATTTCAGTGATGGTGAGAGTTTTAGAGAGTAAGTTGCATATACACTGACGATGTAAAAGTAACAGAAAATTTTAACAATAACCTTTGAGAATGAGAAGAGTTCTAGTTACTTTATATTGAGGATTAAATAGATAGTACTTGAAGTGTCTCACTTAAGAAATCAAGACTGGCTCGGCGCCTATAGCTCAACCGGCTAAGGCACCAGCCACGTACACCTAAGGTGGCGGGTTCGAATCCCCAGCCTGGACCCGCCAAACAACAATGACAGCTGCAACCAAAAAAAAATAGCCGGGCGTTGTGGTGGGCACCTGTGGTCCCAGCTACTTGGGAGGCGGAGGCAAGAGACTCGCTTGAGCCCAGGAGTTGGAGGTTGCTGTGAGCTGTAATGCCACGGCACTCTACCCAGGGGGACAGCTT